>JAJJMB010016669.1:0-10973 GCA_023531105.1 Papaver atlanticum | reverse complement strand
CACTCCATTCAAAAAAAGAAGAGAGGGGGAATATGCGCGTTTCACCCATGCCTGATCACCCAAAATGCTGCATACCATCCAAAATAAAAAAAGAGGGAATAGGCGCGTTTCACCAACGCAGTTAATTCAAAAAAAAAGGGGGGGGGGGGGAATAGACGTGTTTTACCCATGCCTTGCCCACCCAAAACGCTGCAAAATAAAAAGAAAGTAAGAAATAGGCGCGTTTCACCCGTCCTCCAAAAAAAAAAAGGGGAATAGGCGCGTTTCACCTACGCCCTTCCCAACCAAAACGCGGCATACTACTAAAAAAAATGGGAGAGTGGGCGCGTTTAGACCCAACCCACCTTATGCCAGTCCTAACCACTTTTGTAGAGCGCGTTTTAATTCTCCCGCTCCCTGGAAAATTAAAAGAGGGAACAGGCGCGTCACTAATACAAACTTCTTCCACCCCCCCCCCCCCCCCCAACCCCACAACAGGAAGACACGGAACGAACGCATTCAAGAATACATGAGGACTCGAGCGCGCCTCGAGTCTCTCTCTATCTCTTGCTCTCAAAACCTCAAACTATACAAAAAAATATAAGTAAACACCATAAGATCCATTAAAGAAAAGATCATCCATCTTGAAGGAAAAAAAAGAACAAAACAGCACAACCTAAAAAAAAACACAACAAAAGGAACATATAAAACATTAGGAATCGACTCCTCAGCCAGCAATCAACGCACGACAACGGGAGATATCCACATCCAATGTTTCCACCATTAGACGCGCTTCTTCACACTGTATGTTGGCCAGGGATAGTGTAAAGACCCTCAAGCTCGTCAACGCTATTACACTAGTCAAGAGACGTCTTAGTCGCTAATAACTCGATTAGTTTAACACAAATGTTAATTAATATGAATTAATCTAACAACGATTTAGATACGAAACTAGTACCGTTGAATAGATCTCGAAAAGTTATGTGAAATGGTCTACCCGAATGTGTCATTCGGATATCGAACGAAGAAGATATCATCAAAATTGTATGAAGGGTAAAATTGCCTTTTCTCATCATAACCGTCTGGCTGCCCTTATCCATTTCTAGGATGCCTTTAACATTTTTGTCGATCTTATCTCTACATCGAGAAGATAAACTCGTTTTCCTTTCTTTTCTTCTTCATTCTCTTTCTTCTGTTTCTTCTCTTCTCCTGTTCTCCTTCTTCTGCGAGTGATTCAGAGCTCAAAAGAGAGTTTTGTGATCGGTAGAAGGTGGAGAAGATCATGCAGTAGTAGGTGGTGATGGTGTCTTTTGTTGATTCAGACTTGAAGGATGAAGTGAATTAGGATTATGGAATCGATTATTGCTTTGAAGATTTAAAAGATAAGATATAGAGCTATGGCGAGTTGAAGAATCATGGGTTTAGGTTCAATTGAAGTTCTGAAATTGTCTTGGAGATGAACTGAGAACTACAGTTTCTGAATCGGGTTTCGAGATTCGATTAAAGATGAATTAGAAGATGAATTTGATTTTTTAGGAAAGTGATTAGAGATGGGTATTGAGGGATTAAACGAATTAGAGTTATGGTTGAAGTTAAAATGATAATATGGAGTTGTTCTGAGAAGCATCAATGAATTAGGGTATGTTCTGTTCTTCCCCAAATCAGAAGTTAGAGTTTATGCATGTTGATTTGGGTGCGAATTAGAGAAGTGTTGATTTGAGGATTACTTTAGGGTTTTGCTGAGAACCAGTGATGAGGCTGATTAAGGGTGGGTGTTTGGAGATTGATTAATTTAAGGTTACAGCAGCTGGAATTGATGAAGCAACAGTTCAGGGGAGGCTAATATCTGAGTAAGTTTTCATGTTGCTTAATTATAGTAATTGAAGTTGAATCGTGTGTAATCTGATATAGTTGAAGAATAGGATGAGTTTAAGGATGGTGTTAATACTATTGTTGTAATAATTTGGATGAGTGGGTGATTTCAAGACATGAGATTCAGTAATTGTGGTTAATGGATTGAGTATGATGACAAATGAAGTTGCAGGGTTGTTGTTTAAGTCAAGTAGTTGCAGTTAAGGGATTTGGTAGATGAATTGCATATTATTGGAATTAGAAGTAATGTTGATAATGAAATGGTTGAGCCGAGTTAACTGTGATGGTGTTGTTGTTGTGTCGAGGTGCAGGGAATGATTGAAGTTCTAGAGGGTGGCTGGTTTAAGTGGTGCTATGGATGTAGATTAAGTTTAATTCCGACTTACAGTTGTGGATGATATGCCTGGGATGTAACATATGAACTGAGTGAAGTGATAATAATGTTGTTGTTGAAGTTCAGATTGAGTTACAGGAAGGTAAGTTGTAGCTAAGATTAGTGGTAATGTTGAATGGGTTTCTCAGATGAAGTCTAGTGATGGTTGAAGTGGTGTTAGATGTGTTCAGGAACCGGACTCAGTTGAATGAGATAGAGAAAGAAATTGTTTGAGTCAATTCAAGTTGTATGAGATGTTATGTGAATAGAATGAGCTGGTATTGGAATCTGTTGGGAGAGTAGAAATTATGTAGAAATGGTAATGAGGTTGAGGTTAAGCTTAGTTTGGATGAATGAGAGATTTGAAGTAATGGAATTGGAATTGAGTCACGGCTGGTACTGATGTTGTTGTGGTGATCTTCTTGGGTATCTGTTATGGAGTTATGAATGTGCAGGTGAATGTAAAAGGATTTGGGGTTATAGTGGTGGTGTGTTGAGCTGAGGGACGGTGCTACTTGAGATGAATGTATCTGTGTCTAATTTGAGAGAATAAGGTTAACTGAGAGTGAGTTGGTAGGTTAAAGAACAGTTAGATTGTTGTGAAAGCTTAAAGCTGCAATTGCAGGTAAGCTATGTTGTTTTGTAAATCAATTTTAGAGTTATAAATTAGAATGATTGAATTGATGCAATGAATAGATTGAAGTTGAACTGAAGTTAAAGTTGCAGCTGTGTGAGAAGCTCTGGCCTGTACAATGGCTCAGGCCAGTGTTAGTCATCCCAGTCAGATGTTTGACTAGTTTGGTTAGATGGCTCAGTTAATCTGACTGAGTCAAATGAGAACCTGACTTACCTGAATCAGTCTTATTGACTGAGTTGACCCAAACCGATTTCTGTTTGACTCGTTGACCGAGTTAACCCAAACCGATTTCTGTTTGACTCGTTGACCGAGTTAACCCTTTGACTGTTGACCTGACCTTGGAGGTTGACCGTTAGGTGACCCATCTGACCGTTAGAGACCGTCGGTTGACCAGTTGGACTAGGCTTTGGTTAGTGGGCCTGTTTAGAGAACTTGGTCTTAGGACTAGTTATCTTATGTTGATGAATTGGACCCTTATGGTATGAATTAGCCTTTGTTTTCTTATACAAAGTTGTAGATATTCAAAAGACCATTCGAATGGACTATAAAATCAACCTAATTGTATTAGTAAACCTTAGATATACCAAAGATGGATAATAAAAGGTGTAATACCATAAATGGGCTTAGAACCATTAGATACACTTGTATAATTATGGTGTGAGCCATTTTGGCTAAATTCTTAGAGTTCTTGTGTGATTAACAGTTAGTCTTTATTAACAACGATCAATTGAAGGATGAACCAGTGGATCGTGGATCTCGAGGTAGACGTGGCTTGTCATCAAAAGAGGTGGGAATTTATATTTAACTCTATTGTGATTATTGTTGTTTTCTTTTACCAAAGTTTATGTTTAACAAATTCATGCATTGTCTGATTGTGTATTCCTTGCATTGTTTAGTTTTAAATTCCGAAAGTTCTGTTATCTCTCTTAATCTTTCCATTGTTTGGAAAGGAAGTGTAATGCTTGTTTGTCTTTATGAATTGTTTGGGAAATAAGAATTTCCATTTGAATGTTTGGAAATAAGAATTTCCATCTGTGGTATATAGGATACTGCTCCTTCATTTATACCTAATTACTTTCAGCTTTTATGCAATGGCTAGGGCGATACACCACGGTATTATTATCTAGGTGTGGAACTGGTTGACACCATATTATACGTTGTTTGACGAAGGAGTTAGTTCCATATACATGATTGTTTACCTATGTGAAAATGGTTGTGCTTTAGTGTTTTGGGAAAACATGAATTGTTTTCAAATCATTCCAATGATTACGTGAAAGTTAAATGTTATTCCTACTGGGCACCCATTTTAGGGATGATGTGCTCACCCATTCCACTTTCAGTTTCAGAGACAGATCAGAGTTGCGCAGCGAAAGCTTCAAGGGTTGAGTTCGTTAGTTGGTTAACTTCTTCTATGTTTATTATGTTGTATATTCTATTTGTAAACTAAATGAATATTGTAAATGTATCATTTGAGAGGAGTTCTTGTATTTATTTCAGAGCGGGACTAGTTTTTGGGTTAAGTCTTGTAGCAGTTTTCTTAATTAAATGCTTAAGTAATTGATTTAGATCCTTAGTGCCTCTTTATTTAGTTAATCTCTTGGATTAGTCAGCTGCTAGCTTTGGGAGCGCTACAGATAGGTCCCGCTCAGCCTCATTTATTAACTTGTGGATATCTTGAATAATTTTTTCCTTAGCCTGCGCCCCACGCACAAATGAAAGAGTATCTTCGTGTTCATAACACTCCTTACGCGCCTTGTCTTGGCGCATTATCCTAAGAGTCCACAGCAAACCCACTTCCTCTTTCAATATCAACATAAGCGCCAATTCATCCTGAAGATAAGACGGAGGCATGAGTGCAGACACGGCCGCTAGAGTCAGGGTAAAACCGTTAAGACGCGGGGGGCCCTGATTAGAGACGCAGAGGCGACAATCGTCTATTGCGCCATCTATAGGGGTCATCATCACCACGGATTCCATGAATAATGAGTTAGCTGCGTGACGAGCGGTAACTGCATCGTCTAATGCGCGTTGGACTTCAAGTGACACGCGCTCGGATGGTTCAGCTCTTAGGGCAGCTTGAAATGCCGCGTATTGTTCATCGAACTTAGCCTGCATAGAACCCCTATTCACCGATCTTTGATCCCGAAGCGCCTCGATCTCAGTCTTCACCAGCAACAACCGAGTCAACTCATGACATTCAAACACCGTCATAGCTAGCGAGGGGATAGGTGCTAAGGTTAACACGTAACCGTGAAGAGAGTGAGCCATCCTAGCGACCTATCGACGATGGAATACTCCGAGAAAACAAATTTTAAAGCGATGGCCGACCCAGGAAACCACATATATATAGGGAAGATGGCGTCATCAATACTGACTGTAACCACCCGTACCCCTGTTGCATGCCGTGACATGTGGCGACCCGTGACTGGATCTTCGATAAAGTATATCAAAGTAAAATAAACAGATTGCTATTGAGGAAAATGGGGTATGAAGCAAAGAATGATGATGACTATCGGGTCATTCGATAATAGACCCAATAATCAAGGGACTAATGTTGATACATGAAAAATATTACCCCCTAATAGGGCTAGGGAGCCTCTAAAAGGGTGTTAAGCCCAACATGAATAAAGGGGGACTTGGGGACTAAAACCCAAGTCCCCTAGGGAATATCCATCCATAAAAGAAAAGGACAAGCAGGGAATTAAGGGAAAAGGAAGAGGTTGTATTAGAGAAGGAGTGGCATTAGTGGTAATTAAAGGGGTTTAGGACATGTGACATGATGTCATAAAAGGAAGGGCTTTTGGGAAAGTCTATAAAAATATACATAGTACAATATAAAGGGGGTTCTCTCTCATACCATTCTTAGAAAGTGTAGCCATTTGCTGTAGCTAGGACGGGTAGGACCAAAATCATAATCACCTTTCAACAAATGTATACGATGAAACAAACTCGATCCGTCTGATAGATCTGAAAAAATCAAACTAAAACCGGACGAATCAGTGATCTAAGTTTTGAAGGAAGTAGTTTTTTCTTTTCTTCTTAGGTTTTAGATTTTAGATGTCTAACAATTTTTGTTAGAAGGAGAGCAAAAAGAGATCCGAGGAGAGTAAAAATTATAGTTGACTCCCTAACTAGGACCTAGACGATATATCTTTCTAACTCAGACCAAACTAACCTTACTAAACCAACAACACAATAGTAACACACACTCATCTCATGAAAACTCCACCGCCATCACGTATGAGTCCAGGACTAGTCGACTAAATCCGCACTGATATTCTTCTTTTGATTCTTTTAATCTAAATGTATTTTGGATTTTGAGCAATGGATGTCATATTACTGAGATTCAATTTATTTACCCATTAATCTTATGCTTATTATGTTTCCCTTGATGATGATACATGACGAACTATATTGACCAATCTCTATTAAAGATTTGTTGTTTTGGTGTCCACTTCAATCTACAATCATAAATGTTTAAATCTCACTCATTCAAGTATATAGATCTTGTATGCGCATACACGGATTTCAATTTATTTACCCATTAAACTTGATGCATATAATGTTAAATTTTGAAGTTATTATATTTACAGTTAAGAAATTGATTAATATTTTTAGGTTATCTTCTGTTTTTCTTGAATCCTACGTTGTTCTTTCATTAATGAAAATTGTTATTCCATTGCAACCAGGTGTTCAGTTGAGTACCTCGTTCCCAATACATAATTGTTACATAGAGGAGGTATTCTATGGTATCAAATAATTGCAATAAATTTCTCCTCCATATTGGTGTTGGTGGTGGAATTGCTTGGACTTTGGAGGGTAGATGCGACTGTGTGATCGGAGAGGGAATTTTTGTAAAGGCAATTTTTTCATAGTCAAGAAAATATATTGATTAGGTTGTAAGTACCGAGTCGACTACGATTTTCGATCTCGTCGGATCCATTTTTGCTTTCCTTCTAAAAAAAATCGACAATTTTATTACTCTACTATTAAAAAAAAGTTGTCACCAAATAGTATAAAATCATTGAAGACTATTTCGACATGATTGATCGCAAGAGTTTTTCTAGTTCGACATGGTTTACCACTATAATTTTCTTTTTTAGATGACATATTACGATAAGATTAGCGTAGATTTCATAAGATTGACAATCACCAATTTTGTTTTGAGCGAGGATGTTTCACTTTGTCATAAACCTCAATGAGTTAGTAAGTCATTAGATGTTATAGTCCGGAGGTGCCCTTACTTGTCGTTAGCCCTTATTTATTTATTTTTACTTCAGATAATGCAGTTATGGTTGTTATTTTTGAGAGTATGCTAACGACTAGATCAACACCAGGTTTCGAACATGGTTAGTCAGATATTTTGATAGGGTAGAGTTATTATATATGTGTGTGTGTGTGAAGAAAGGGAGTAATTTCATATCGATTATATTCAATACAAGTTATACTTAAGGATGCATGCTTCTGTAGGGTTACTAACTGTTCTTCAATTTTGTTGTTTGATTGTAGAAAATTTCTGTACAATTGCCATCAGAGTCATTCTTTCCTCATTAATCATGGGAGGATCAAGAAATCCTACAGTAAAATATTTGATGGAGATCGCCAAGTAACATCGACTGATAGATGAGAAGCTGGATCATAAGAATTTTTTTATGACTACAATTCAAAATATGCTAAAACACTGCTCGGTTGAACCCACAACTGTTGGTATGTCAAGCTTGTCACCAAATTCAGAAGAACAAAACTATATATTGATTTATAATCCACTAAAGTCAGTATCGGACTAGGAATAATTTTAGGTAGTTGAATATCAGAATTCACCGAAAAGCCTTCAAGATTGAAGATTGAAGCTCACGAAGAAATTTGTGAAAACTTCATCAACAAAGGTATGTGAAGAGTGATTATCATATTTAGACATTATTTTTACTATGTATCTACTGAGACAATGTCGTATGAGTTTATAGTATTATGATAAATTGCAAAGAAGAAGTTTCAATTTCAAGCTAGTACATGACAGATCTCGAGACATAAATTCAAGAAATGGATGTTTAATAAGACTTATCTCATAAAAGGTTAAGAACAATTCTTTGTTTAACAAACTAAGATATTACGGAAGAAAATCCTACAATATTAAGTTATATTCACGTCAACAAGCTACATGAACTGATTCCACCAACTCGGCTGTTTTGAAATGTTCCTGAACACTTTTAATTATACACGTACACAAACTGATTTGAACAGTTCGCGAACTATGCAACTTTTGGAGGTTCTTAGACATAACAACGATCAATACTAGGTTACACTTTGTTGGTTGATAGGTGCAATTTTTTTTTAATCGATTAACGTATGTTAGTTCCTTTTGGGGTCGGTCAATAAATTTTAAATGAGATAAACTAACACACTTCTATATGGGCCAATATTGATAGTGGGATCTTATGTATTTACTTATTAGTGGGCAATTACCCAAAACAAGTAAGCAAATAAATAGGAACGGATTTTTGGGACTACTCAAAAATGGAGGGGGATTATTTTGTGATATGAATGTCTACCCTATACTTATAAGGGGTGTCCTAAAGTGTGGAAATGACTAACCTACCTTTAACCTAATTTAATTTAAAACCAACCTAATAACCACCTATATATATATATAACCACCACCGCCCATCACATACCACTTCCAACTACCACCACCACCACCAACCACCACCACCTCTATGTATATAGCTTAATTTAAATCATTAACGAAGATATTCTCACAAACCCATTACTTGTCATTCGTTTTTGGTTGAAGAAATGAGAAGTAATCATCAAAATGAGTTGAAAATGAAAGTTGCAGAGAGAAGTTCGGCTAGGAATTATGTGAAACAGTTTGTCGAACTAGCCGAACTCAGCTTTAATGGAGTTTTTTCTTTCAGAAAAAAGTTCGGTTACCTCGCAAAAAAAAATTTCCAGTCGAACTTTTAGTTCGGTCACGTCGCAACTTTTTTTTGTTTTTTTCCTAGCCGAATTTTTAGTTCGGTTTTGTCGCAATTTTTTTCTACTAACCGAACTTTTTTCTGAAAACCTATATATTGATTTTGGTTACGTCGAGAAAAAAAATTCCCAGCCGAACTTTTAGTTCGGTTACGTCGCAACTTTCTTTTTACTAGCCGAACTTTTCTCTGAAAGAAAAAACTCCATTAAAGCTGAGTTCGGCTATCTGTGTCTTCAGACCCATTAGCCGAACTACACTTGCAGATGAGTTCGGCTATCTGTTCTTCAGATGTCGTAGCCGAACTTCATTTCCATGGTCGAAATCAGTTTATAAATTTCTCATTTTTTCAAAAGTTTTTGTCAATTCAAGCAACATTAACTAAATTTGAAGTATACCTAAGTACCCAAAACCCTCATTTCGAAATCAACCATCTTAAAAAAAAAAAAAAAAACCCCTTCTTCTCAAAAATTATTATTTTAAAAACACTCAGCTAATTAATCTAACCTCACTAATCAATCATTACACTAACACTAATTAATCATTACACTAACTAATTTAATCACCAAGGGCAAGTTTGGTATTAGAAAAAAACTAAGTTAAGGGGTGGCTCAAATTTACTTCAAATATCCACCCCAAAATAGAAGAGTAGTCCCCCACCTTTTTTGAGTAGTCCCCAAAAGATCATTCATAAATAAATAAAATAACTGACATTTAAAAAAATTGGGCCAAATTGAAATGGATCACAACCACACTTGGCCCCTACACAGACTCGTTTCCGTTGATGATGAATATGATGATGTCATCTCTTCCCGACAAATAAAGCTCTCACGTTGAACGGTAATGGAACACTCACTTATTATTGGTCGAAATAGGCGTTTCTCAAAAGCAAGAGCCATGGTGAGGAAACTTTGACAAAATTTGGATTGGTGCAAATATTTTGCGGTAATGAAAACCCACTCTCCTATTGGCTATATATTATGTGTAAAAAAATTGACACTTCCTTCATACCCCATGCTAAGGATCAGCGTAATTCACAGTGGATGGACAACACCTTAAATCGACGATCTATGTTTAATCGTTTTGAGTAAACGACAATCGTTAAATTCTTTATTTTAAAATAGAAAAGATGATTTAAAAAAAAAAGAAAAAAAAGAATGTGTTAGACTAAAAAATGTAACAAAATTTGATTTATGAAATATATGATTTCTGAAACGGAAGAAATAAAGAGCGTATTAGACTAAATAAAAAATCTTATCAAACCATAGAGATTCCTAAAAATCAAGTCGGTATATCAATTTACATTTTTGTTGTAAAGAGGGATGCGACAGATGGGAACTGTTGCGAAACACGGCAGTGTAAAAATCGTTTACATTACACAATTTTTAGTATCTAGTAACGGTAATTTTTTGTTGTAAAGAGGGCTGCGATAGATGGGAACTGTTACGAAACACGGTAGTGGAATATTTCGCAACAACATTACTGCCATTACGAAATTTTGGTCACAACAGTTACTAATTGTTACTATATATGACAATCTACGAAATTAAAAGGTCGCAACAGTTCTAAACTGTTAACTGTTGCGACCTTTTAATTTATAGCAGTTCGAATTTTTCCAACATCAAAAGAACAACGTGTCAAATCTAGGTTTTGGTCAAAATGATTCAAAATCAGGCTTTAACCAGGTCAATATCAGGTTTTGACCAGCAACAGTTCCCCAGTATCAAAATCAAATATCCCTTGTTCATTTTGGAAATATAATTTGTCCAATAAAACAATTCATTTGGAACTTATCCATTTTTAGGACTTAAGCCTTTAAGTATAACTTTCTACACCACATAAATTTGTATTAAATAAAAGAAATCATCCGATTCCTCCGAAAAAGTCGAAGAACTTATAATTAAGCATTCATGAGTTTACCCTTCCGTTTCTAATGTCATTTCATACAATGGATTCTAAAAACTGGCCATCATCACCTATGTTTCATACATGTTAGATTTTGATATGTAAATCAAAACTAACATGGATATCATTGATTTGACAAACAATATATTAATCAATGATAAAATAACATAATAAATAAATCTACATACCAAAATGAAATAGGAGATAGACGATATACGTGGTTCGGTCAATTCGAC
>JAJJMB010016666.1:0-17635 GCA_023531105.1 Papaver atlanticum | reverse complement strand
TTTTTTTTTTAGTACATGCTATTAGTAACTTTATATGATTAGCCCTCCGAATAAATAGGTAATAGCCCATGCTATTCAGCCAATAGCGAAAATTATGTTGCTTTTTCTTATCGTTGCTTTAGCCAAATAGCAAGTAGCAGACTAATTGTGATCTTTTGTCCAAGAGTTAATACAATATAGTGTTTAAAGTTACAAGCAAGTGTTCAAACTCTTGATTTAACCCTTTGTTTTTGAAAGAATTAAAATAACTCCCAACCAGTACAGTTATTAAACAAATCAACATCTTAATCGTATTTTTTACTACTAAAATTTTTTTGACGGCCTTCGGCCGTCATGTTTTGAATGTACAAATAGCCCTACCCTAGGTTCAATTTGACAAGCCATGATACATTCCAGAACTTTCAAGAAGTATCTTTGTTATCTTCTGTAATTGATTTGGTTTATTTTCTTACTGAATTAGTCGCTTGATTTATGCTAGGACTAGTCAAAGATCAATCACCATTCAATGTAATTATATTATACAGTTGTACGTCTTCATAATCAATATATATATAGATGTCCTGAACCCTCGAAGCGATTAGGGAAGCTTAAACCAAAACCTGTTATGGTATACAAGAGCAAAAAAAAAGATCCAATGGCCTCTTCCGCTGAAAACACCTCCACTCTCCCATCTCTGAAAAATGTCACAAGCCTAGTGTCCATTAAGCTTGATAGATCCAACCACCTATTATGGAAAAGCCAAATGCTTCCCCTTCTTCATAGTCAAGATCTATATCAAATTGTTGATCCAAATGTTCCCCTTCAAAAATCCACCCTCACAGATCCTAACACCAATGAAGAAACAGAAAACCCAATTTACACTCAATGCCGCAAAACTGATCAGCTCATCTTGTCATGGATTAATGCTACCTTGACAGAACCAATCCTTGCTCAAGTTGTTGGTAAAAAAACTGCTAGAGAAGTATGGAATTTTCTTGAATCAATCTTTGCTTCCAACAATGCTGCTCGTACTTTGCAGCTGCGTATCCAATTACATCATATGCAAAAATGGAACTCCACCATTACTGATTATCTTTCTAAAATCAAAAATATTTCTGACTCGCTTGCCGCAGCCGCTCAACCAGTTTCTGATGTTTATCTGGTCCTCAATGCCTTAAGAGGTCTTGGTCCAGAGTATGATGGTTTTACTATTGCAATCACGGCTCGTCCTCCACTTCCCACCTTCACTGAGCTATATGCTGTTCTCTTGCAACAAGAGATCCGAGTTTAACACGATAATCTTCATCGCCTTCCTCCAGAAAACAATGATGCTTCCTTTGTTGCTCGACAATTTAACCCATACCGTGGCAACAACAACAACTCCAACCAGCGTGGTGGTCGCTCATATCAACACCCAGTTAATGGTCGTGGTCGAGGTAATGGCTCCAGTGGTCGCGGTCGCTCATTCAATCAGCATCTAGCATCCTCCTCTCGTTCTATCCTTGGTGCTCCACCTACGGATAAACCAGTTCGAGTTTTATGTCAAGTATGCAACAAACCTGGACATACTGCGCTCCAGTGTCATAATCGATTCAATCAAGCTTATCAACCTAATGACTTGCCTCAGTCCTTCTCTGCTATGCAACTCGCATCCACTCCATATGACCAACATTGGTACCCCGACACAGGTGCTACAAACCATATGACTGCAGAATCCTCTTAGATGGCGAATCGAATTGATTATAATGGTAATAATAGAATTATTGTAGGTAATGGACATGAATTACCTATTACGGGTATTGGTGATATCCATTTGCGCACTTCAAGATCTCCCATTTTCTTAGCAAATGTTTTTCATGTCCCAACCATTACCAAAAATCTTATCTCTGTTGATCAACTCACTAGAGACCTCGACTGTGTATTTGTTTTTGACAAATTTGGTTTTCTGATACAGGACAGGCAAACGGGGAGGCTGCTGCTTCAAGGGACGAGTAAGGGTGGACTCTATCCAATCAAACCACTTCCTAAATCAAGTACCAAGCCAAGACATGTAACTCATTTTTCTGCTCGTATTAACGGAGATCTTTTGCATATGCGCCTAGGTCATCCTAATCCTAAGATTGTTAGAATGATTAATAAAAATAATTGGCTTAAATTAAACCCTAAATTACTTACTACTGTTTTCTGCTCAAGTTGTGTCCATGCCAAACTTCACAAGTCTCCTTTTCCTCCTTCTCATCATCGTGCAACTCATATATTAGATCGTATTCATGCTGATCTATGGGGACCCGCTCCAGTAACATCTAATAATGGTTTTCGTTATTTTCTCATCCTAGTGGATGATTTTACTCGATTCTCTTGGATTTATTTCCTACACAGTAAAGATCAAACCTTCAAATGTTTTCAAAATTTCCAAAAACTAGTTCAAAATAGGTTTTCTACAACTATAAAAATCTTGCAGAGTGATGGTGGCGGTGAATTTGTATCCAACCAACTGTTAAATTTCTTTGCAGACAATGGTATATCTCCTCAAAGATATTTTCCACATACACCGCAACAAAATTGTATGGCTGAACGAAAAATTCGCCATATCGTTGAGACTGGTCTTGCTCTCTTGCACCATAGCGGATTACCTCCTACGTTTTTGGCCGAATCCTTTGCAACCGCTATTTATCTCATCAATAGAATGCCATATCCCATCCTTCAAAACCTGTCTCCCTATCAAAAGGCATATAACAAGGTACCTGATTATAAATTCTTCAGGGTCTTTGGTTGTCAATGTTACCCGTTACTTGTCCCATACAATAAACACAAGCTACAATACAAGACTAAACCCTACATATTCATTGGCTACAGCGATATACACAAAGGATACAAGTGTTTAGAACCAGAAACACAACGTGTATATATATCTCGTAATGTCTCTTTTAATGAAAATCATTTTCCTTTTCTTACTGTTCAGCAAAAAGATGCTCTAAAAACTCCAAATTCTTATCCTATACTAATCTTCACACGTCCCCACCAGTCCCTCCCTTTTAGAAATCCAATATTCAGTTAGACAACTCAACCTTTATCTCCTACACTTACATCAAATTCTTCCACTTCCACATCTTTATCCCCATCTGTTGCTACTTCTTCTAGTCCTCTTACTACTAATGATGCAGGTAAATCTTTAAATCCTAATATGGTTGTATCGAATGAGTCTCCCTCACAAAGCTCTACAATGTGGTAGTTTCACCACCGCCTGTCATGCCCACTCATCCCATGGTGACACGTACTCGAGACGGAACTCGGAAACAAAAGATTTTACCTTCTCTTCTTGAGACAAAACATCCTGTTTCTGAGTGTTATGTGAGTCTTGCTTGTGATAAGCTCACGGAACCAACTTGCTATTCTGTATCTTCTAAAGATCCTAAGTGGAATGACTCTATGCACGAGGAATATACTGCTCTTATTCAAAATGGAACTTGGACTCTCGTACCTTGGCACCCGGGTATGAATTTTGTAGGGTGTAAATCGGTATATAAAATTAAACGCAAGGATGACAGAACCATTGACAGATTCAAAGATCGACTTGTAGAAAAAGGGTACAACCAATAACATGGGATTGATTACGACGATACTTTTAGTCCTGTGGTAAAACCGGTTAAGGTACGTCTTGTTCTTAGTCTTGTAGTTACATCCTCATGGTCTATTCGCCAATTAGATGTTAAAAATGCATTCTTACATGGTAGATTAGATGATGTTGTTTATATGGTACAACCACCGGGGTTCATCGATAAAGAGCATCCACGCCATGTCTGTCAGCTTCATAAAGCCTTGTATGGACTAAAACAGGCGCCTCGTGCTTGGTTTCATCGTTTTACAAGTTATTTGCAAGAACTTGGTTTTGTTCAATCTAAATCTGATAATTCAATGTTTATTTGTCGAATCTCTCTTGGTATTATAGTATTATTACTCTATGTCGATGACATAATTGTTACTGGTTCTGACAAAGAAGGTATCCAATCACTTCTTAAGAGTCTGAGTTGTGAATTTGCAACGAAAGACTTGGGTGATTTACATTATTTTTTAGGCATGGAGGTTAATAGAAATGAATCGGGTCTTCATCTCACTCAGAAAAAGTATACACTAGATCTTCTTCAAAAGTCTGATTTACTACATTCTAAGCCTATCAACACTCCGGTTTCTCATGGAAAGAAAATGTCAGCTTCGGGTGGTAAGTTATTTGGTGATGTAACTAAGTATAGAAGCTTAGTTGTGGCTTTACAGTATCTTAGTATGACCAGGCCTGATATTACCTATGCTGTGAATCAAGTTAGTCGTTTCATGCACTCGCCAACTGAAGATCATTTTATGGCTGTCAAGCGCATATTACGTTATCTTAAAGGTACGCTTGGTAAAGGTTTATTTCTTTCGAGTACTACAGCACCCAAATTATTGGCATACTCCGACGCTGATTGGGGTGGTACACCGGATGATTCTACTTCTACATCTGGTAGTTGTGTCTTTTTTGGGACAACTCTAATTTCATGGTTCAGTAAGAAGCAACCTACGGTATCAAAATCATCTACCGAAGCCGAGTATAGAGCTATGTCAATTGCAACTTCTGAAGTCGCGTGGATACAGTACTTGCTTACTGATCTGGGGTATATTTTAAAGACCCTCCAATCCTTCTTTGCGATAATATAAGTGCCACGTATATGGCAGCCAATCCGATTCATCATTCCAGGAGTAAACATATTCACATCGACTATCATTTTGTACGGGAGCGACTTGCAAGAGGCTCACTTCAAATCCGATATATTCCAACTAGAGTATAGGTTGCCGACATCTTCACCAAGGGCTTGTTATACAACAGATTCAGTTTACTTCGATCAAAGCTTTCACTTAAGGATACTCCGCGCTCAGCTTGAGGGGGGATGACAAGCCATGATACATTCAAGAACTTTCCAGAAGTATCTTTGTTATCTTCTGTAATTGATTTGGTTTATTTTCTTACTGAATTATTCACTTGATTTATGCTAAGACTAGTCAAAGATCAATCACCATTTAATGTAATTATATTATACAGTTGTACATCTTCATAATCAATATATATATATAGATGTCATGAACCCTCGAAGGGATTAGGGAAGCTTATACCAAAACCTGTTACAATTCCGAGTCCGTCTCTGATTGAGCTACTGCAGGTACAGTGATATTTTCCATTTTGGGTTATAGAACACATGCTCCCACGGTGACTCTACCGTTGCGTGCTTACATTTATACCATTATATTAAGGTGTATATCATTAAATCTAGCATCTTAATTCACAAAATTTCACCCCTATGGACTTGTACCGACGTTTAAAAATTGCATACATGATAAGAATAAACCCAACTCGTACATAGTAAACTACTATTTGTTGTAACAGAAGTCGTTGGCGCCTTGGTGGTAAATCAACAAATGCAATAACATCACTATCGAGTTACATAATTATATAGAAATGGTACCAAGATGATGCTAATACTAATAATTTAAAACGAGAGGGTAATACGGCAAGGTTTGTAAATTCAAGATCATTGCTATAAATAGGGTTAAGGAGTGGATGTTAAATCTCACAAATCCAATTAGCAACCATATTCATTAGAATCATTGCTGCAAGTAAAAACATAATCGTTATTAGAGATTTAATCCTATTCAAAAGTCATGGCTAAAATTTCTGGTTCAACATTTGTTAGCTTCTTCTTCGTTTTGGCCATTTTATCTGCTTCCCGTAAGTATATCTATTTCGCAAAAATCATACACTAGCTGCTAGCGTATATGTATAACTTTCTAGCATCGTTTTGAAAACACTAAGCACTAAGTTGCATTTATAGCTACTAAATTTATGTCAAAACTTGTCTATATTTCATTTTATCGATATACATTGCCACTAACTGTTCGAGATATTGATGCAGAGATGGCAACAACCGAAGCTCAACTAACATGTGATATTGGAAAACTAGTGATACTTGGTGGTCCTTGCACTAACTGCTCTTCTAAATGTTTGAAGAAGTTCCCAGTCCCGCTCATTGTCACAAGCCTTTGTGTCCCAGTGCTAGGAACATCCGTCTGTGCTTGTTGCGTTGTCGAGCAGGCTGCTTAAAAATCAATCACTTGATGTCGTACTTAGTTGGCTACAAATCTTTCTTGCCAACCCAACTTATGTACTACTTAAATAAATTTGGTTAGCTGCTTGACTCCTTGTGGTTCTAGTTTAGCCAATGTTGTTTTTCGGTTTATGAATGGGCTAATAAGACCCATACTGCAATGTTTTATGTTTGTAACGTGTTTCCATGAATGAAATATCTATGTTTAAGAACTATATATTAGCAATGTTTGGTTAGTTAACTTGTGCCGAGTCTTGTCTAGCCAATGTTGTTTATCAGTTTATGAATGGGCTAATAAGAGCCGTTCTGTAATGTTTTTATTATGCTTGTAACGTGTTTCATGAATGATATCTATATATGTTTAAGAACGAACAGCAGAGTATCCGAGTACTGCAATGAACGGCAAGAATGTTTGTGTTTGTATCACAAAAAATGGTATTGTGCACGTGCAGTACGAAGTAGATGGTTACATGTCCATTGGGGTGAGCATTTTATCCGTAATCCGCGGATTTTACTGGGACCAACATATTTTTGTGGATGGATGCCCGGACCGTTCGTTAATGGTTGGACGCGGATGAGATTTTTGAAATTCAACGGATTACGGTTGGGCCCCGATGCAACCTTGAGAATCCGTTGGACATCCATATCCGTTAGATTAAGGGCATTTATATAGTTTCTAGAAAATATATAGATAGTTTTGGAGTTTTTAAGGTGTTTGCTTGGAGTGTTGTCCATGACACTTTTATATTTATTTAGATATATACATGCTTTATTTTTTCATTATAAATTTTAACTTACACAAATCCATTGGATTATCCGCACCAATCCGTTTATCCGTGCATCCATTGGATGCAAATTCGTTGGATGTTGGATTGGATGCGGATGCCAAATTTGAAATCTGTAGTGAATTGAATGGGATGCGGATAAAGTAAAAACCGGTCCATACCGGCCCATGCTCACCCCTACATGTCCATCATACAGAAGCTCTAAATCCATGATATGGACAATTTGTTGGAATGAATGCCTTAACCTAGAAATTTTGACGAGATCACTCAGACATGGCGAGCAAATAACTGTTTTACTATTTTCTTCGACCTTCTAAAAAGAGAATTGGCAACAGATAACACAAGTGATGGCGCAATTTGTTTATTCGAACGAGCACCTTAATCAAGGTTGGATTATCAAGATGTGAGGTCATCAAACTAAGGGCTTAACTATAATTAGGTATCCGAAATTTAAAATGCATCTGAGGAATCTTTGTAAATATTTCATATATACTTTCTTTTTCAAATGCCTATTATGTGTTTATTTCTTCCCTGTTTTTGGGCGCCAGGAAGAAATTTGATAATCCTTTGGTAACCTAAAAAATTACTCTATGAAGAAATCTCTTAAATCTGAAATAAGAACTTATGCTTTTAGTTGAAGAACTTACCTTGTAGTTGGAGAATTAAAATCACAAAAGCAAAAATTCAATACATCTCACGGATCAAATATAGGATATATATATATATACACACACATACAGGTAAGTGTCTATTTGTAAATTTGATTTTGTTTAGGTAGAAATTGTAATTAAAGAACTTACGTGTTATATTCCCGACGTTCTCTAATTAGCAAGTTAAAGTCGGTACATTGATGTTTCTTCAAAAATGTGAGAGCTTGAGTGGTTGCTAAACAGATGATATCTTTGGCTGAAAAGGGTATCTGGTTGTTCGAATCGGCAGGGAGAAAAGAAGGTTTCTATACGGAGAAAAAGTTTATGTTTAGCAAAGTTGAAGGAATATAAAGGGTGGGTATTCATGATAGCTTAGAGTTTTAAAGGAGGGATTTGATTTTTTTTTCTTTTTAAATATTTCATTTGAAGGCATTGAAACAATTGACATGTAGCTCGCTAGACTTAACCCTAGATCATTTATTTCTGGTAATATCCCAGAAAACAGATTCTATATAAGTACAACTCTAAGGAACCGCAAGCTCAACCATTCACTCCAGGAGTCGATTCTAGCTCAGGAAGTTAGTTCTGAAGTTAAAAGATGGCACCAGATTCAATATATGACGTCCACATAACAAAAGTCCAGATACTTTCATCAAAGATGCAGACAGTAATTCCATTTAAAAGGAAAAGAACTAGGAACAGTGTACATAGTTTAAGAAACAAAGATGGTTATATTGGGTGAATACTTAAGGAATTTTTATTTTATTTTTTAAATTTTGTTTTCTTTGAGGCGCCATCACAACTTTTTCCGAGCAGTTTGAGTTCTATATGTTGATTAGCCAATCTGCGGGAGTAGGCAGGAGCTCTGACATATATCAGGGGGGAATATGCTTGTGGACCAATACAAAGTAGGATGCTTCTATCTTATGTTTTACTTAAAATTGTGTAAATACCAAAGGACTCACTTTTTGTGAGGCGAAGAGAGTAAAACGAAAATAACTCTTATTTGAAGACCTAGAGTATAATGGGTGTTTAGTGCTGGAGACTGGAGGTATATGGGATTAAATCTGTGGATGCAATTCAAATAGGAGCTCAACTTTGGTCGACATCGTCGCAAGAATCCAAAGCTTTATTATAAAATCAAAATATGTGACGCCCAAACATTGTGGCCTAATCATCAAAGAGTAGAGTGTACACAATTCTATAAATGTATATAAATTTAAGAAAATCACTGTTACGACGTCTGTTTTTCACACCACATTGTGTGCCTATTAACTGAGTCGTCGTCGGCAAATCAACCAATGCAAAAATACAAAAACATATCTCATTATCGATTTTTTTTTTGAAATATTTGCTCAAGAAAAAGTTACAAATTCATTTGCAAATGTCCAACTATATAGCACGATATACTAATATTTTAAAACAAGAGTGATAAATTTGGCAAGGCTTGTAAATTCCAGATCTGTAAATCAATGCTATAAATAGAACCAACGAGTGCATGTTAAATCTCACAAATCACACTTAGCAATCATCTTCAACATCTTTACTAGAGCATAAATCCTATAACCGTTAACAAAAAAAATCTTATTACTAAGTCATGGCTAAGATTTCTGGATCATCTTTCTTTGGTTTTTTCTTTGTTTTGGCAATTTTATTTGCTGCTGGTAAGTAAACTTTCTTTTGCAAAAATGATACACTAGTGTATATGTAAAACTTTCTAACATTGTTTTGGGGAAACTAATTAAGCTGCATTCAAAGCTACCAAATATATGTCAAAACTCTATATTTCTGTTTATTTCCAAAACTTGTCTATGTTCCATTTCATAAATATACATAATACACCGTGACTAACTAGTCGATATTGCTATGATGTGTTTGTAGAGATGGCAACAACCGAAGCTCAACTGGTATGTGATGTTGGAAAGCTAGTGATACTAGGTGGTCCTTGCGTTGATTGCCCCTCTAAATGTTTGAAGAAGTTCCCACTCCCCCTCATTGTCACAAACCTTTGTGTTCCAGTGTTAGGAACATCTGTCTGCGCTTGTTGTGTTGTCGAGCAGGCTGCTTAAAATTAAATCCCTGATGCCGTGTACAGTTGGATGCACGATTAGCTAGCCAACACAAATTATCTACCTTTTAAATAAATTTGGCTACCATGTGTCTTGTTTAGCCAATGCTGTTTTTCAGTTTGCGAATGGGCTAATAAGACCCATTGTGTAATGTTTTATGTTTGTAACGTGTTTAATGAATGAAATATATATGCTTAAGAATTAAAGTTTGAGAGACATATTATATATTGGCTTTTTATATACGAACATGAGCAGAGCATAGTTGATCAGCAGACTACCTGAGTTCTGCAAAGAAAGGCAATATTTTTGGGTTTGTATTACAGAAAAATGATACTGTGTCGTATGATGGTTGGTTCTATGACCACCGTACACAAGCTCTAAATTCTTGATTGGAATGAATGCCTTTAGCTAAGAATTATAATGAGGCCTTGTCAGAAAATGCGAGCAAAAAGCTGGTTTAGAACTTTCTTCAGCTCTTAAACTGAGTCAAGTTAATAATATAAGAGATCTCCTGTTAGGACAGAGAATGGAAGGACAAAAGTGCGCAGTAGAAGAAATGCACGCTGTTTTTAACCAAAGCGTCTGCCGTTGCATTGTTGTGTCAGAGTACCGTGAAAGTGATGGTAGGATATCTCTGCATTTGAAAGTAGCAAATTCTAGTTTCCAGTCAACAAGCATGGATTCCGATTGGGAAACTTGGGGATATGCCCCAAAATCGACTATCATTTGGAGATATGCCCCGGGATTCCAGTTTTCGGGAATATGTCCCAGCCGTCCAAAATCCCATCCAAAACCGTTAAGTAGTGAACATTCACACACACTTGGGATTACGTATGCGAATTAAAAGACAAATATACTATAAACTAACACCTTTACAAGGGTCAGGAACATATTCAGACAGAAAAATCTATAAGAAATTAGAGAGAAAGATCAGAAACATTTACGATAAATTGACTATTTAACGGTTCCATAACGGAAACCATTACTTTGGGGTATATTCCCAGAAACTTGAATCTTGGGGCATATCCCCAAGATGGCAGTCGATTTTGGGGCATATCCCCAATAATCCCATGCCGATTTAAGGATGTCAATAAATTTCTTGCTATCACCTTTGATGCAGACAGAAGATGAATGTTTTCATGTAACCTAGCCATGGCTGACAATGGCGTCATAGCCTGTGCATGAAGAGTCGATGTTGCCCATCCTGATCCTGCAATGATATCTGCATATACTATTTGTGCAATAGTAAAAACTAGAGCAACGAAACCCATCGTGTTGCCATGTTCCAAATAAGTGGCGTTGATGCAGCGGATCCAAAAAAAGAAAAGAAAAAAAGAGGCATTGATGTTGATTAGCCGATCCGCGAGTGTAGGCAAGAACTTTGACATACATCGGGGGAAGGAAATCTGTTTCCGGAGAGATGGACTAAGCAACGAGATTTACTGATCGATGAACTATAGATTAATGGGGATAACAATTATATGATCAGAGAGAGCATTAAAGTAATTGATCCATACAAATCTGAAACTTTATTTAAATTTTTAATCACTTTTGGTAATGCTAATTATTATGATGCATAGAGAATCGCAATCCCCAGCAAAGCAGATCACCAGCACCAGCGTGCAGTTATAAGTGGACTTTAGAGATTCATAACAAATTATATGACGCCCAAACAATGTGGCCCCTAATTGAAATTCCCATTATGAAATGTATATGTGAAGTTGTTAAAGTCACTCTTTGTTACTGCTATTCGGATTGAGCTCGGGGACGGGCTTAGCAAGGGGCTAACCCAGGCTATAACACGTCCCTTAATTTGATAGATTTTTTTTTTAGTACATGCTATTAGTAACTTTATATGATTAGCCCTCCGAATAAATAGGTAATAGCCCATGCTATTCAGCCAATAGCGAAAATTATGTTGCTTTTTCTTATCGTTGCTTTAGCCAAATAGCAAGTAGCAGACTAATTGTGATCTTTTGTCCAAGAGTTAATACAATATAGTGTTTAAAGTTACAAGCAAGTGTTCAAACTCTTGATTTAACCCTTTGTTTTTGAAAGAATTAAAATAACTCCCAACCAGTACAGTTATTAAACAAATCAACATCTTAATCGTATTTTTTACTACTAAAATTTTTTTGACGGCCTTCGGCCGTCATGTTTTGAATGTACAAATAGCCCTACCCTAGGTTCAATTTGACAAGCCATGATACATTCCAGAACTTTCAAGAAGTATCTTTGTTATCTTCTGTAATTGATTTGGTTTATTTTCTTACTGAATTAGTCGCTTGATTTATGCTAGGACTAGTCAAAGATCAATCACCATTCAATGTAATTATATTATACAGTTGTACGTCTTCATAATCAATATATATATAGATGTCCTGAACCCTCGAAGCGATTAGGGAAGCTTAAACCAAAACCTGTTATGGTATACAAGAGCAAAAAAAAAGATCCAATGGCCTCTTCCGCTGAAAACACCTCCACTCTCCCATCTCTGAAAAATGTCACAAGCCTAGTGTCCATTAAGCTTGATAGATCCAACCACCTATTATGGAAAAGCCAAATGCTTCCCCTTCTTCATAGTCAAGATCTATATCAAATTGTTGATCCAAATGTTCCCCTTCAAAAATCCACCCTCACAGATCCTAACACCAATGAAGAAACAGAAAACCCAATTTACACTCAATGCCGCAAAACTGATCAGCTCATCTTGTCATGGATTAATGCTACCTTGACAGAACCAATCCTTGCTCAAGTTGTTGGTAAAAAAACTGCTAGAGAAGTATGGAATTTTCTTGAATCAATCTTTGCTTCCAACAATGCTGCTCGTACTTTGCAGCTGCGTATCCAATTACATCATATGCAAAAATGGAACTCCACCATTACTGATTATCTTTCTAAAATCAAAAATATTTCTGACTCGCTTGCCGCAGCCGCTCAACCAGTTTCTGATGTTTATCTGGTCCTCAATGCCTTAAGAGGTCTTGGTCCAGAGTATGATGGTTTTACTATTGCAATCACGGCTCGTCCTCCACTTCCCACCTTCACTGAGCTATATGCTGTTCTCTTGCAACAAGAGATCCGAGTTTAACACGATAATCTTCATCGCCTTCCTCCAGAAAACAATGATGCTTCCTTTGTTGCTCGACAATTTAACCCATACCGTGGCAACAACAACAACTCCAACCAGCGTGGTGGTCGCTCATATCAACACCCAGTTAATGGTCGTGGTCGAGGTAATGGCTCCAGTGGTCGCGGTCGCTCATTCAATCAGCATCTAGCATCCTCCTCTCGTTCTATCCTTGGTGCTCCACCTACGGATAAACCAGTTCGAGTTTTATGTCAAGTATGCAACAAACCTGGACATACTGCGCTCCAGTGTCATAATCGATTCAATCAAGCTTATCAACCTAATGACTTGCCTCAGTCCTTCTCTGCTATGCAACTCGCATCCACTCCATATGACCAACATTGGTACCCCGACACAGGTGCTACAAACCATATGACTGCAGAATCCTCTTAGATGGCGAATCGAATTGATTATAATGGTAATAATAGAATTATTGTAGGTAATGGACATGAATTACCTATTACGGGTATTGGTGATATCCATTTGCGCACTTCAAGATCTCCCATTTTCTTAGCAAATGTTTTTCATGTCCCAACCATTACCAAAAATCTTATCTCTGTTGATCAACTCACTAGAGACCTCGACTGTGTATTTGTTTTTGACAAATTTGGTTTTCTGATACAGGACAGGCAAACGGGGAGGCTGCTGCTTCAAGGGACGAGTAAGGGTGGACTCTATCCAATCAAACCACTTCCTAAATCAAGTACCAAGCCAAGACATGTAACTCATTTTTCTGCTCGTATTAACGGAGATCTTTTGCATATGCGCCTAGGTCATCCTAATCCTAAGATTGTTAGAATGATTAATAAAAATAATTGGCTTAAATTAAACCCTAAATTACTTACTACTGTTTTCTGCTCAAGTTGTGTCCATGCCAAACTTCACAAGTCTCCTTTTCCTCCTTCTCATCATCGTGCAACTCATATATTAGATCGTATTCATGCTGATCTATGGGGACCCGCTCCAGTAACATCTAATAATGGTTTTCGTTATTTTCTCATCCTAGTGGATGATTTTACTCGATTCTCTTGGATTTATTTCCTACACAGTAAAGATCAAACCTTCAAATGTTTTCAAAATTTCCAAAAACTAGTTCAAAATAGGTTTTCTACAACTATAAAAATCTTGCAGAGTGATGGTGGCGGTGAATTTGTATCCAACCAACTGTTAAATTTCTTTGCAGACAATGGTATATCTCCTCAAAGATATTTTCCACATACACCGCAACAAAATTGTATGGCTGAACGAAAAATTCGCCATATCGTTGAGACTGGTCTTGCTCTCTTGCACCATAGCGGATTACCTCCTACGTTTTTGGCCGAATCCTTTGCAACCGCTATTTATCTCATCAATAGAATGCCATATCCCATCCTTCAAAACCTGTCTCCCTATCAAAAGGCATATAACAAGGTACCTGATTATAAATTCTTCAGGGTCTTTGGTTGTCAATGTTACCCGTTACTTGTCCCATACAATAAACACAAGCTACAATACAAGACTAAACCCTACATATTCATTGGCTACAGCGATATACACAAAGGATACAAGTGTTTAGAACCAGAAACACAACGTGTATATATATCTCGTAATGTCTCTTTTAATGAAAATCATTTTCCTTTTCTTACTGTTCAGCAAAAAGATGCTCTAAAAACTCCAAATTCTTATCCTATACTAATCTTCACACGTCCCCACCAGTCCCTCCCTTTTAGAAATCCAATATTCAGTTAGACAACTCAACCTTTATCTCCTACACTTACATCAAATTCTTCCACTTCCACATCTTTATCCCCATCTGTTGCTACTTCTTCTAGTCCTCTTACTACTAATGATGCAGGTAAATCTTTAAATCCTAATATGGTTGTATCGAATGAGTCTCCCTCACAAAGCTCTACAATGTGGTAGTTTCACCACCGCCTGTCATGCCCACTCATCCCATGGTGACACGTACTCGAGACGGAACTCGGAAACAAAAGATTTTACCTTCTCTTCTTGAGACAAAACATCCTGTTTCTGAGTGTTATGTGAGTCTTGCTTGTGATAAGCTCACGGAACCAACTTGCTATTCTGTATCTTCTAAAGATCCTAAGTGGAATGACTCTATGCACGAGGAATATACTGCTCTTATTCAAAATGGAACTTGGACTCTCGTACCTTGGCACCCGGGTATGAATTTTGTAGGGTGTAAATCGGTATATAAAATTAAACGCAAGGATGACAGAACCATTGACAGATTCAAAGATCGACTTGTAGAAAAAGGGTACAACCAATAACATGGGATTGATTACGACGATACTTTTAGTCCTGTGGTAAAACCGGTTAAGGTACGTCTTGTTCTTAGTCTTGTAGTTACATCCTCATGGTCTATTCGCCAATTAGATGTTAAAAATGCATTCTTACATGGTAGATTAGATGATGTTGTTTATATGGTACAACCACCGGGGTTCATCGATAAAGAGCATCCACGCCATGTCTGTCAGCTTCATAAAGCCTTGTATGGACTAAAACAGGCGCCTCGTGCTTGGTTTCATCGTTTTACAAGTTATTTGCAAGAACTTGGTTTTGTTCAATCTAAATCTGATAATTCAATGTTTATTTGTCGAATCTCTCTTGGTATTATAGTATTATTACTCTATGTCGATGACATAATTGTTACTGGTTCTGACAAAGAAGGTATCCAATCACTTCTTAAGAGTCTGAGTTGTGAATTTGCAACGAAAGACTTGGGTGATTTACATTATTTTTTAGGCATGGAGGTTAATAGAAATGAATCGGGTCTTCATCTCACTCAGAAAAAGTATACACTAGATCTTCTTCAAAAGTCTGATTTACTACATTCTAAGCCTATCAACACTCCGGTTTCTCATGGAAAGAAAATGTCAGCTTCGGGTGGTAAGTTATTTGGTGATGTAACTAAGTATAGAAGCTTAGTTGTGGCTTTACAGTATCTTAGTATGACCAGGCCTGATATTACCTATGCTGTGAATCAAGTTAGTCGTTTCATGCACTCGCCAACTGAAGATCATTTTATGGCTGTCAAGCGCATATTACGTTATCTTAAAGGTACGCTTGGTAAAGGTTTATTTCTTTCGAGTACTACAGCACCCAAATTATTGGCATACTCCGACGCTGATTGGGGTGGTACACCGGATGATTCTACTTCTACATCTGGTAGTTGTGTCTTTTTTGGGACAACTCTAATTTCATGGTTCAGTAAGAAGCAACCTACGGTATCAAAATCATCTACCGAAGCCGAGTATAGAGCTATGTCAATTGCAACTTCTGAAGTCGCGTGGATACAGTACTTGCTTACTGATCTGGGGTATATTTTAAAGACCCTCCAATCCTTCTTTGCGATAATATAAGTGCCACGTATATGGCAGCCAATCCGATTCATCATTCCAGGAGTAAACATATTCACATCGACTATCATTTTGTACGGGAGCGACTTGCAAGAGGCTCACTTCAAATCCGATATATTCCAACTAGAGTATAGGTTGCCGACATCTTCACCAAGGGCTTGTTATACAACAGATTCAGTTTACTTCGATCAAAGCTTTCACTTAAGGATACTCCGCGCTCAGCTTGAGGGGGGATGACAAGCCATGATACATTCAAGAACTTTCCAGAAGTATCTTTGTTATCTTCTGTAATTGATTTGGTTTATTTTCTTACTGAATTATTCACTTGATTTATGCTAAGACTAGTCAAAGATCAATCACCATTTAATGTAATTATATTATACAGTTGTACATCTTCATAATCAATATATATATATAGATGTCATGAACCCTCGAAGGGATTAGGGAAGCTTATACCAAAACCTGTTACAATTCCGAGTCCGTCTCTGATTGAGCTACTGCAGGTACAGTGATATTTTCCATTTTGGGTTATAGAACACATGCTCCCACGGTGACTCTACCGTTGCGTGCTTACATTTATACCATTATATTAAGGTGTATATCATTAAATCTAGCATCTTAATTCACAAAATTTCACCCCTATGGACTTGTACCGACGTTTAAAAATTGCATACATGATAAGAATAAACCCAACTCGTACATAGTAAACTACTATTTGTTGTAACAGAAGTCGTTGGCGCCTTGGTGGTAAATCAACAAATGCAATAACATCACTATCGAGTTACATAATTATATAGAAATGGTACCAAGATGATGCTAATACTAATAATTTAAAACGAGAGGGTAATACGGCAAGGTTTGTAAATTCAAGATCATTGCTATAAATAGGGTTAAGGAGTGGATGTTAAATCTCACAAATCCAATTAGCAACCATATTCATTAGAATCATTGCTGCAAGTAAAAACATAATCGTTATTAGAGATTTAATCCTATTCAAAAGTCATGGCTAAAATTTCTGGTTCAACATTTGTTAGCTTCTTCTTCGTTTTGGCCATTTTATCTGCTTCCCGTAAGTATATCTATTTCGCAAAAATCATACACTAGCTGCTAGCGTATATGTATAACTTTCTAGCATCGTTTTGAAAACACTAAGCACTAAGTTGCATTTATAGCTACTAAATTTATGTCAAAACTTGTCTATATTTCATTTTATCGATATACATTGCCACTAACTGTTCGAGATATTGATGCAGAGATGGCAACAACCGAAGCTCAACTAACATGTGATATTGGAAAACTAGTGATACTTGGTGGTCCTTGCACTAACTGCTCTTCTAAATGTTTGAAGAAGTTCCCAGTCCCGCTCATTGTCACAAGCCTTTGTGTCCCAGTGCTAGGAACATCCGTCTGTGCTTGTTGCGTTGTCGAGCAGGCTGCTTAAAAATCAATCACTTGATGTCGTACTTAGTTGGCTACAAATCTTTCTTGCCAACCCAACTTATGTACTACTTAAATAAATTTGGTTAGCT
>JAJJMB010016661.1:0-10976 GCA_023531105.1 Papaver atlanticum | reverse complement strand
TGTTGTTGTAAGCAGGTGGCTACCCCTGATCCTCCACCGCGCTCCCATTAGCGCATGCACACGAAACGACGCTATCGCCCTTTTTGCTCCAAATGAACGCTTTCTTCTTCTTTGAATTCTTCCACCAACAACAACCGTCTCTTACTTCTCAGATCCACTTCTTCTCTTCAATTTCTCTACATCACTAAAGCTGCCATGCTTTTCAGACAATGAATTTGCATCACTAAAGTTGGCATGCTTCTCAGACAGAGATGAAGAAATAAAAGCAAATAATGAGAAATAATTACGCCTCCAACAACATTTGCACCTTTTTGCCTTTTAAGCGACGTTTCTTCTTCTTTTGTTCCAAATGACTCCAAAGTACCTAAACACTCAAAAGCAAACATAAGATACATATTTTATAAGAAAACTTAGCAAAGAAAGCATAAACAATAGATAAATATCAAGGTGTTTTAGACACCTATCAAATTCTCCCACACTTAGACTTTGCTAGTCCTCGAGCAAATCAAACAAAATAATTCTAAAACATACATACAACTCCGTTTCGTTGAGGATACAGTCACACTTAGCACGTATAACAAGCCTTTGAACCCCTAGGTGTCCCTAGTGGACGAGTTATAGTCTCGTGAGGGTTTACAAGAGGTATACCCACAAAACCTATATTTCTAACTCCAGTTACCTGTGAAAAATTCAAGAACGACACTAAACAATAGTTTTAGTTGGCATACTATCAATGATTACAGGAGGAAGTACCCTGCTGCGAACCCAAATTCATGTATAAGTAGAGCTCTACTTAGAAAGTTGAACAAACCACAATACTCAGAATCTAACTAACCACAATCACATGAAAAGATTATGAAGATGGATATAGAGATAGATGTTTGCGAATGTTAACTAAGATTAACGGTGTTTCCCATACCTTTCTGAAGGTCGCCGCCAAGATGAACCTATGAACCTAATAGAATGAGATACTGGTCTGAATTCTAATATCAACACAACTGGCATATACAAGGGAACCAGCGGTCTATGTTATTGAACAATAATAAATTATTTATTTTCTTTTTCTTTCTTTTTCATTTTTTTCTTCTTCGAATTGACAACATGATTAGATCTTTTGGATCCAAGCGCATGCTTTTTGTTAGCAGATTACATGGTAATTCCCATGGATCCTGCGTTCCACGCTTGTTTAGGCGACGAAGACAGGGAGAACACACACATATTGCTATCCAAGTGTCTTTTTTTTTATATACAGATTGGTCTAATTGGTTTGGTCTTTTTTTTTTAGTAACTCAATCACTCTATTTCAGCCTAGCAGTAATAACAATTCGATATGGGCCCCACCAAATCACTTAGAGAAACAAAAGTTTGCAAAAATAAAAACAGAAGATGATATGGTGACACGATTCCGAGATATGGTAACAACTATCATGTTATTTCTAAGATTCGATCTCTGTCCTTTTATGAATAAACTTTATTAAAGGGTCCCTCAACTCCTACAACCATGAAGTTTCCATTAGTGTAAGGCACAAGTTTCTAGACTTAAGAGTTTATCATTTTTTTTCATTTTTTTTTCTATTTTCTTTTTTTTTTTTTATTTTCGTAAATGACAAGGCTAAAAACTCTATAACACTCCCCCACACTTAAACTTTATATTGTCCTCAATGTAAATTTAGTCATTCAAAGTAAAATTTAAGGTGGGAAATATCTAACATGATATGTGACAAGAAATCAGAAAATCAAGTAAAATAAAGACAGGAATAAACATAAGACAAGAGATAAAAAGATAAGAGATACAAAACCAATGGGTTGCCTCCCATGCAGCGCTTGGTTTAAAGTCGTCAGCCCGACTATCTCCTTGCATGCTAAGGCTCCTCCAGAGGGAGTACTTCCACAAGGTTAACTCCTTCCACGATATCCGAAGAGAAGTTCTCATAATATGGTTTCAACCGGTGCCCATTCACTTTAAGTTCATTACCTGTAGCTAAACTACGAATTTCCACTGCACCATGAGAAAACACATTAGTCACAATAAAAGGTCCAATCCAACGTGACCTTAATTTACCCGGAAACAATTGCAAACGAGAATTACACAAAAGCACTTTCTTCCCAATAGAAAATTGTTTCTTTGTGATCATACTATCATGAAATTCCTTCGTCTTTTCCTTGTAAATACGTGAGCTTTCAAATGCATCATTGCGAATCTCTTCTAGCTCTTGTAGTTGTAACTTCCTTTGCTTTCCAGCACCATCCAACTCCATATTGCATTGCTTAATAGCCCAAAAAGCCTTATGCTCAATTTTAACGGGTAAGTGACAAGGTTTACCGTAAACAAGCCTAAAGGGAGACATCCCAATAGGTGTCTTGTATGCGGTTCTATATGCCCACAAAGCATCATTGAGTCGCGAAATCCAATCCTTCCTTGTTGGATTCACCGTCTTCTCTAGAATGGATTTCACCTCTCGGTTGGAAACCTCGTCTTGTCCATTTGATTGGGGGTGATATGGTGTTGCAATCCTATGCGACACATTGTACTTCCTTAACAAGCCTTGTAAGAACCTATTTTTGAAGTGTGAGCCCCCATCGCTAATTATGGCTCTTGGAATTCCAAACCTTGCAAAAATATTTGCTTGCACAAAATCTGAAACCACTTTAGAATCATTAGTTTGGGTGGCTTTAGCTTCCACCCATTTCGAGACATAATCAACAACAAGCAAGATATAATAATTCCCACTAGAATTGACAAAAGGGCCCATAAAATCAATTCCCCATACATCAAAAACCTCAAAAATTTGAATAATAGTTTGTGGCATTTGATTTCGAGCACCTAGATTGCCTGTTCTTTGGCATCTATCACATGTGGTACAAAATGCATGTGCATCCTTAAACAAAGTTGGCCAAAAGAAACCACATTCTAGTACCTTGAGAGCGGTTCTCTTACTCCCAAAGTGTCCTCCGCAAGCATAGGAGTGACAAAAAGACAAGATAGAGTTAAATTCAGATTCGGGAACGCACCTTCGTATTACTTGGTCACTATAATGTTTCCATAAGTATGGATCATCCCATATGTATTGGTTTCCTGACTTCTTAAGTTTGTCCTTCTCAGCGCGAGACAAGTTCTTTGGGATTTGTTTAGAAACTAAGTAATTAACAATATCAGCGTACCATGGTTCCCCAAAGGCAATTGAGAATAGTTGCTCATCCGGGAAACTTTCACGCAATGGGATAGCTTCCTTGTCCACAGCAAGACGGCTCAAGTGATACGCAACGGTGTTCTCAATTCCTTTCTTGTCCTTGATCTCTATATCAAACTCTTGTAAGAGTAGAATCCATCGTATGAGCCTTGGTTTCGCTTCTTTCTTCATTAGCAAGTACCTAAGTGCTGCATGATCAGAAAATACAACAACTTTTGTACCGATTAGATAAGAGCGAAATTTTTCCAATGCAAATATAATAGCTAACAACTCTTTTTCAGTGGTTGTGTAGTTTTCTTGGGCCTCATTGAGTGTCCTAGAAGCATAATAAAAGGCATGAGGTATCTTCCCCACACGCTTCCCAAGCACCGCACCAACCGCATAGTCACTTGCATCACACATCAGCTCAAAAGGCTTGCTCCAATCCGGTGGTTTAATGATAGGGGCTGAAATTAAAAGTTCTTTCAAACGATTGAATACCGCCACACACTTTTCATCAAAGTTAAAAACCACATCTTTTTGCAATAAGTTGCAAAGTGGTGATGCTATCTTGGAAAAATCCTTGATGAATCTTCGATAAAAACCTGCATGACCAATAAAAAAACGTATCTCCCTCACCATAGTGGGAGGAGTTAAAGCACGAATAAGGTATATCTTAGATTTATCAACTTCCAATCCTTGAGAAGATATTATATGGCCTAAAACTATGCCATGAGTTACCATAAAATGGCACTTCTCCCAATTCAGCACAAGGTTTGTTTCAACACATCGTTCAAGGATTAATGACAAATTGTTCAAGCAAAGGTCAAACGAATCACCAAATATACTAAAGTTGTCCATGAATACTTCGATGATGTTTTCAACATACTCGGAAAAGATACTTACCATACACCTTTGAAAGGTAGCTGGAGCATTGCACAAGCCAAAAGGCATCCTTCTATAAGCAAAAGTACCGAAAGGACAAGTGAAAGTAGTTTTCTCTTGATCCTCCGGCGCTATCACAATCTGATTGTAACCTGAATAGCCATCAAGGAAACAATAGTAAGAGTGTCCAGCTAAACATTCAAACATTTGATCAATAAATGGTAAAGGAAAGTGATCTTTTCTAGTGGTGGCATTCAATTTTCTATAATCAATACAAACCCTCCAACCGGTTTGCACACGAGTTGGGACAAATTCGTTCTTATCATTCTCCACCACCGTCACACCTGATTTCTTAGGTACTACTTGTACCAGGCTTACCCACTTGCTGTCGGATTTGGTGTAGATAACACCCACGTCCAAAAGCTTGAGTATCTCCTTTTCACAACTTCCATCATTGGGGGGTTCAAACGACGTTGCGCTTCCTTTGTAGGCTTTGCATCGTCCTCAAAATGGATTTTATGCATACAAACGGCGGGGCTTATACCCTTGATATCGGCGATTGTCCATCCTATGGGAGTCTTGTACTTCCTTAGCACCCTTAGAAGTTTTTGCTCATGTAATTCACTAAGATCATTAGAAATAATCACAAGTAAGTCTTCCTTGTCACCCAAGTACAAGTACTTTAAATGATCGGGAAGAGGTTTCAATTCTAACTTTGGAGATTTAACAATTGATGGTACAAGTTTTTCGTCATTGCAAGGTAAAGAAGCATATGACATATTATTAAGTGCTGATTTTTCCGGTAATGAGTCAAGAGAACCAATGGTTTCTTTAATCTCATCACCATACTCCAAACCATTAACTATAGGTGTAGTGAGCACGGTTTCCAAAGTGTCAACATCATTCAACTCAAACATTTGTTGCGCCAATGTGTCCATCACATCAATGGAGAAACAAGAGTGGACATCACTAGGATATCTCATCGTCTCGAAAATGTTGAAACGTATTATTTCTCCATCGAATTCCATAGTCAGCGTTCCCTTGTCAACATCAATAATGGTTTTCGCCGTTTTCATGAAGGGACGCCCAAGTAGCAATGGAAGAGACGAGTCCGGTGACCTTTCATCCATCTCTAACACACAAAAGTCAGCTGGAAATACTAATTGATTAACCTGCACAAGAACATCCTCAACAATACCTATTGGGTAGACATTAGAGCGATCGGCTAATTGCAACACAATTCCAGAATTTTTAAGAGGACCTAAATCAAGTGAATTATACATAAATGCAGCCATAACATTTACGAATGCACCTAAGTCTAATATTGCTTTGTTAAATGTAGTGTTACCAATTTTGACGGGAATGTCAAAGCTACCGGGATCCTTGCATTTCAGTGGGAGTTTGTGTTGTAAGATTGCCGAAGAGTTCTCCCCCACACTTAGCACTTCATTTCCTTTGAGCCTTTGCTTATTGGTACATAAGTCCTTCAACACCTTTGCATACTTTGGAACTTGTTTGATCGCATCAACGAGTGGTATGTTCACATGGATCTTCTTGAGAATATCTAAAATCTCCTTTTCTAGTTCCGCCTTCTTGGAATTTGCAGATATGCAAGGGAAAGGTAAAGGAGGAACATAAGTAGAAACCGGAGTTTTAGAGTTAGAAATAGGTACCTCAGAAGTTTGGGGAGAATCCTCGTTCTTTTCCTCCAAAACAGGTTCCTTTGGAGCTTCCTCTTTGCCCGAATCAGTAACTTCGGGTTGCACAAGTTGTGTACCACTTCTCAACGTAATGGCATTGACATCCCCTTTTGGGTTAAGAGGTTGAGAAGGGAGTTTCCCACCAATTTGTGCCTTCACTTGGTTCAACTCAATAGCCATAGAATCAACTTGAGTTTGCAACTCCTTAACCGTACTCTCCGTTCTTTGCATAAAATATTTCAACAACTCTTCCATATTGGACCCCATATTTTGAGGTTGTTATTGCTGAAATTTTTGTGGTTGTGGTTGAAATCCACTCGGACGGTTGAAGTTGGGTTGTTGAACCGCTCCTTGCTTGTTGGCATAGCTAAAATTGGGGTGATCTCTCCATCCTGGATTGTAAGTGTTGGAGTAGGGATCATATCTTCTTTGCTGATTTGGAAAGACCGCACTAGCTTGCTCCAACTCTTCATCATGTGAAGGTAAAATAACCGCAGCCATCTTTTGCATCATTCGCTCCATGCTACCCATCCTTTGATCAAGGTGTGATGATGAATCGCTAACTTCATGCACCGACCTAACCATTGGTTCACCTCTTGTGTAGAATTGTTGCGAGTTCGTAGCCATACTTTCAATCAACTCTGTAGCTTGGGCCACCGTCTTGTTCACTAGTGCACCACCACCCGCGGCGTCAAGAAGATATCTATCACTTGTTTGGAGACCTTCGTAGAAGTATTGGATTATCATAGCATCACTGAATTGATGGTGTGGACAGCTTGCCACCAATCTCTTGTATCGCTCCCAACATTCATACAATGACTCTCCCACATTTTGCTTTATCCCACAAATCTCCTTGCGAATTTGAGTAGCCTTTGATGCAGGAAAATATCTCTCGATAAAGAGTTTCTTCAACCCATTCCATGTTGTGACACTTCCGGAAGGAAAATAATACAACCATTCCATGGCATTGCCCGCCAAAGAGAATGGGAAAGCTTTCAACATAGCTCCATCCGCATTAGTCTCCGCTGGAAGCATGGCCATGACTATGGTACGGAAGTCCATAAGATGTTTGTTTGGGTCTTCATTCACCATGCCATAAAACTTTGGTAACTCTCTAATCAACCCCGGCTTGATCTCGAAGGTTGAGTTTGTTTGAATACACCACTGTTGTGTATCGAGCTTGTGAGAGGCTAAGTCATTGAGCGTACGATCACCCATGGGTTTTTTTTTTTCTTCAAAAGGTGGTTCTTGTTCAACCGGAACCTCTAGTTCTAGAACTTCTTCTTCTTGCTGGAAAGTACCTTCTTCTACTTCCAACTCTTATTCTTCCGTCTAATCAAGTCTTGCTTGGAGTATTGTTCCTTCACGAGTGGTTATCCCGCACCTTGGATAGTTACAATTTTTGGGAGTCAGGGATTAGTACCTGAAAAACAAGGGATAATTGGAGTTTAGTACTCAGGTTTTGACCAACACTAGGCTTTGGTCTAACATTTGTCCAACGTTAGGCCTTGGTACCTGGACTGGACGTTGGCCAGAGTTGACCATTTATAGTCAGACTTAATTAATTTTATAAAATTAAAATACTGAGTTGACAATTGTATCCCTGAGAAGGGACTAAAATCCAACGGCTCAAATAGAATTATTAATCCGACGGTAAAGATCAAACATCCATTAACCTAATTCCCTGCACACATTTATCAACCCTAATATTTATCTAGGAATTCTTTCATTCATCTGCCCAACTCATTTCAGTTAAACCAGATCGTTAGCTTGTTCCTTCTCGGATTTGTATGGATCTGAACTCAAACGAAACTCATAATCACCATACTTATTTCTTGTTGCTATATCCCCTCTTTTCCTGTATGTTCTCGATTCACTGTAGAACTCATTCCACCATTTTAGTTCATTCCAACAACAGCAACATCACATTTCCAATTTGAACTTAACTAAAAACCCATTCTTATTCACTACCAAATCCCATTAATTCATCATTCAAACAAACAATACCAGATCCCCTTTTCACTAACCGAAATCCCTAGAAAGCAACCAATTTTTATCAATCAACATCACAAATTGGGGATTTAATAAAATTCCCAAAATTTTCATTTCTCAATCTATGGTTTCAAAATGGGTTAATTTTCAAACCAAATTCCCAGAAATCCAAATTGTGGGTGTTACAGCTTAGGGCTTCAATTCATTTGTATCAAAAATTAAAAAAGAAGGAAACTACAAGAACATCAAATTTGCCTATGTAAATGATCTCATAGAATTACAATTAATCAATTCAAATTGAGGAGAACAAGTTAATACCAATAATGGAAATAAAATAAATCGAAGTCCTTCATCAAGTTAGCATGGAGCAGCAAGGTTCCTGTGAAGAGCAAGGAGAAGTTGGTACAAGAATGATGAGAGAACCATCAACATTAGAAACAAAAACAGCAGCAGAACAATTGGAAGAAAGACAAAGTGATTGGGTATATGTTGTTGTTAGTAGTCATCATAGAATCAATTTTTTTTTGTAAAAGCATTCTTAGTAAGAGGCCTTAATGGTGTTAGGAAGATCAGACAAAGATCGCAGGGGGGCAAATGGTCATGTAAATGTTAGGAAGTTAAGGTCATAATAGTAATTTTGTGTTAGTAAATCTATTTTATCTTTCATTTTATTTTACTTAATTATTATTTTAAATATTGTTTTTAACAGAAATTAATATCTAACCAAGTCAACTCTGGTCAACGTCCAGTCCAGGTACCAAGGCCTAACGTTGGACAAATGTTAGACAAAAACCTAGTGTTGGTCAAAATCTGAGTACTAAACTCCAATTATGCCGAAAAACAATGCTTGCAAAAAAAGTGAGAACAAGAGACAAGAAACAAAAAGCAAAGATATAAGCAAAAACAAAAAATAAGAAACTAAAAACTTAATAACTAGCCGTATGCCTCCCCGGCAGCGGCGCCAAAATTTGATCGCTATCGTATGCGTTAAAAATAATTTCACTTTTCTAATGTATATGATAAGAAATAGTTCGTTTCCACAGAGAGGCAATTGTAGTTATTATATTTTCAATTTCCTACGTAACCAAGTTGAGGGATTTCTGATTTTTATGCAAGTAATAAAAGTAAATTAAAAGCAAAGTAAATTGGAGAAAGTAATTAATGAGAGAAAGTTATTGGTCAAGGAATTCATCTTCAATCTTAAACGGGTGCTTGCATAAATGATTAGAATTACAATTTAATCTCTTTATCATCAAAAGCCTAGAGTATCAAGAGAGAAAGATAATCCAATAATTTCCTAAGTTCATCAACACACACATTAGAGCTGCGTATGTGAATTCTACCTAAAGAATAAGCTAACGCCTTGCGCTAATTAAGTTCAATTCCTATGAGCATTAAGTTTGGGAAATAGGCTAATCAATGCAATTGTCATACATTGCGCATGACAATTCGGACAATGGTCAAACTCTACATATGATTACAAGAGTGTATCACTACAAACTGTAATCATATCATGCTACTTGTATTTGGGTTATCGCTTGATGAAAAACCCTAAAATAGCTATGGACAAGGATGCAAGTTCAATTAATTGGCCACTTAACTAAACAAACATCTAAATCCTATCACAATACATCAATCATGAGATTATAAAAACAGTAGAGATTTGAACGATAATCTAGAGAGAAAACTAATACATAACTCAAGCACAAATTATAGATATAGGACTACATCCTTAACCAATAAATAATAAATTAGCTACTCATAGCTATGGAGTTCATCAACATAATAATAATAATTGAATCAAGAAGATGAAAGCAAAGCAAACCCTAGTAGCGTCAGTAAAAACGGCTATCTCCAAAGCTCCAAGAATAATACGTGATATCCCAAAAGTTGTAGAAGACTTCTCCTTTTGTAGCTTTTCTCCAAAATTGGGTCCAAGTCTTCAAAGTCCATTAGATAAATACCCACCAAGCCCATGTGTGAGAAAAACCCATGTAGAAAATATGCCCAAAAAGTATCACCGGAAGTCCCAGAAAGTGGACGGAACTTGCCGGAAATCAGCTTCAGGTGATTGGCCAAACTAACAGTCAACCGTTAAAATTAACGGTCTCTGACGGTCAAAGAGTCAAGGTCTGAGTGAGTACCGAGTCAGCTCTCTGACTTGGCTGGATGGGATGAGTTGGAGTTGGCCAAGGCCATTGCACAGCCTGAACTTGTGCTGCACAATCTTTGCGCATCACCAGTGCACCCCCAACCATGATGGTTGTCCTTCTCTTGCAGCTTCAATACACACCTGCAATAACACCAATTACTGCAGCTTCATATCTTCTTTCACAGACCCATCTCTATCACCACCATGGTCACCAGATCACATCCTACTCCATCTGAGTCTCCCCAAATCAACAGCAACACATCAATCTTCACTGCCACTAGATATGGCCTCCAACAGCACTTGAGCTTAACCATTTCACCTGTCCTAGAATTCATCTAAGCTCCCATTTACTTCAACCTTAGTGCAGTCACCACTGCTTCTTGCTTGCAGTTCCATTCTCTCGGTAACCGTACAAGCCAACCACAGACAGCACCACGCTGTTCATCTGAGCTACCATTCTTCCATTCTACCAATACCAGCTCAGCACCATCGAACCACCTGCAATGTCACTGCCTGTAATTTAGTTCAGCTGCAAGCCTTCAACCAACAAATTCCTGCGGCAGTCAGCTGAACCACCAACTCAGCTTAATCCATTCAACACCGCATAACAGCATCAGTTCCATTGCAGCTTCATTACGAGTTTCTTCTTCACCTGCAATCTCCAGTCCATATCCTGCAACAGCCACAGATTCATGCCTCCACAGGCAACAACAATAACTCTAGTACTCTGTAACTCCTAGGCATTCAACTCAAATCCCTAACTGCAACTTCTCCGTAGCTTCAATACCACCTCAGCTTCACACATCACTGATCCACTATCTTCATCTCAGATATTTGCTTCTTGCATCACCAGGACAACCAACACCAGAACCAACTTTAACTCACCATCTGCAGTTGTACTGTAACTTGCAATTTCATCTCCATCTATATTCAGAAACTCCACCAGAATCCATAGCAGGAATGTCTCAGACCACCACCAAAGCCTGTGCTTCATTTCAGTACCATCTTGAACCACAATCTCTGGATTCCTTCCTTGCTAAACTATCTAGCTCATCATCAACCAACTTCATCAAAATC
>JAJJMB010016658.1:0-157279 GCA_023531105.1 Papaver atlanticum | reverse complement strand
CTACCGAACAACAGAAAGTATGTCGTTACATTCGTGGACTTCAATGGGTGATTCAGTATGATTTGCTTCTTCGACCCGCTACATACATGAAGAAAGCGATAGAGATTGCCTATAGATCTGAGAAGCTGTGGAAGCTTACCCTTGAAGCTGGAATTGATATATGTGAACTGAGGAGAAACGAGGGAAACAAAGCAGATCTTAATAATCTTTCTGATAGACTCTTTGTCGTCGACTGAAATTTGTGTGTTTTATTCTCATGTTTGGATTTTTATTCTCTTTAAATATTTCACATTTTATTGTTTTCTGATTGTCTTATATTTTTCACTAAGTAAAATTATTGCCATACAAAACAAAAACAAAAAAAGTACTGCAGTAACAATTTGACGCAACACAAAGACCAAATTACCCAACAAAATACCCCAACAAAAAAGTGTACAATCACTTGCTCATTCTTTTGGCACAATAATTTTGGGTTGCTTGAGGGAAATTCCGGGAGTAAATCCTTGAGTTGAAAGTTAAATTATGGAGTCTGTAATTCCATTGCTTTCGAGTGAGATTAAAACTACTTGCTCGAAAAAAAAGATTCAAATTTTTTTTTTATTAGGATATATTTTGCAACCACAACATTGTAATATGAGTTTAGCCTCGTGAAAATTTTACTATATAACCAAAAATCTACTTGTTAATACAAAGACAATGAACGAATTTTTTTGCTCCATGCCTGAGTATCTGACGCATTTCCAAATTCAGCGAATGTCTCAAATTCAATTGCAGTAAATTGATTCAAGTAGCTTTGTTAGGAAAGAATCCAATGAGTTGGCTCACCTTTTAGCAGCTTATGCTAATTCTAACCATGTGAATCTCTTATACATTGTCCTTCATTCCTTCCTTTATTGCTCTTTTCTCATCTTTTAGATGAGTATTCTCATTCCATGTAGTTGTTTTTCTCTTTTTGGTCATTTTTTTATTTTCTTTTTTAACCATCCAAAGTATATAAAAATTAAATAAATAAATTGAAACAGTCCCAGACTGCCAAACAAATCATAGTTTCCATCCCTTTTATGAATACGATAAGTTGTTGATAAGGAATCATGTACCTGGTGTTGATGGTGGATTTTTGATGAAGGCTAAAATCGCAAAATCATAATTTTGCATATTTCTGACCTAGCTTTAGACACGTATGTGAAATTCATACTTTAGGATTTAGACTGAGCGTATAAACCTCATGTCATTATCTCTGACTGAGCGTACAAACCTCTCAAAGCACAGATGAATATGCAGTCATTAAAGTCTCTCAACTGAGATTTCAACATATTTCATCAACTGAGCAATTTCACTTTTGTATAGAATCGAAAAATGATTGGACGGCTCCTAGACAGATTGCCTGCTAGTATAGAGCGATAACGTCTTCAGGATGTCGCAACGTTCCCTGACTATATAGATAAACATTCAGAGCGAGTATGATGCTTCTACTATCTTATACCTCGACTCTCGAATAAATACAATGCTTCTACACAGATTGCTTGCTAGTATAGAGCCATCAATTGATTAATTCTAGTCACAATATTCATCAATTGAATTCCTAGAAAATAATCTATTTTTATCATAATATCTCATTACTCCGTTTCATGGCTTTTCTCAGCTGAATTCCATGGATTAATAGTATATATTCACTTTTCGGGCATTTGGGTAACCACCGAGTAAGCCCCGAGAAAATGGTGCGAGTGTACTTATCAATAATGCATGAACGAGCACCCAAAATATGGATGAATGAGGAAGTATGGACACCTATGCGAAGTAGGAAAGGAAAAAAAAAAGAATTAAGAGGCGCGCACGGGACCGGGCACACCGGCCGGCCGGCCGTGCTACCATGGCCGGTCCCACGCCTCTCCATCTTTTCTTTTTTAACATTATTTATTATTTTTCCTCATCTCTTGAAAACTCCCTTGTTTGAGCAAACTTCCTCGATTGACCAAAACTCTAGTTTTTCATATTTCTTCACACAAGTTAGAAAAATAATAATAATAAATAGGGAAGAGCGTCACGGGACCGGGCCCACCGGCCGGCCGGCCATGCCACGGCCGTGGCCGGTCCCACACCTCTTCAATTCCTTATTTTATTATTATTACTTCTCTCATCTCATTAAACTCTCTAGTTTGAGAAACTTTCTCCAATATAGCTCGAATCTCAAAAAGCCAAAATGTCAAATGGTCCCACCACCGTTCGGGCTTCTCACGGCAGATATTAAAATACCATTATTTTAATATTCTTAAAATATTGGTCGCACGAGCAAAATCCTACTTACTCATTCGTGCAAAATTGGGAGTTTCAGTCAAGATCAAACTCTTCAAAAAATCGCTCAAACGATCAACAAAACACCTGAAACTCTCAGGAATAGATGTATGAGGGACATGGTGGTCCGTGCACCACCTAGCTGGTCCTTTGGCCATCATGGTCGGACGGTACCACGTCTCTCCATTATTATTTTAATAATAATAATTCATATTTTCATGATTCTTCAACAATGAATCCTCGTTCAGGGACATTTCTCCGCACACTCGGACGTCCATTCACCATCAATGGCCGGCTCACTCATTCCTATTGATTGGTCTATATTTCTCCACCCATATTAGACAACTCTCCATCTCCAAGATATAAAGTTCCCCAAAATTAGTATTTCGAATTTTTGATAATTCGATAAATGACGATAACTTTTATACTGATCAAGCAATCAATATTTTAATTTATATCTAAAGTTCGGTCCTACTACCAACATTTTTGCTCGGCTGAGCAACATGGTTCGAATGGACGACCATCAACATTCCTCTGATTCCTACTTTGTCATTCGATCATTCCTGACATATTAGATCAGGAATGAGCATTCTCCATAATTCAAAAATATCTCCGATTATATGTCAAATACTCGACATATCAGAATAAGTCCATGATCGAGCAATCTCATCGGACGCACGTCGATCCAAATTATAACGTCATTATTACCTCAACTGGTAAAATGATATATCACAATTCATCAAGACTCAACGTTTATGCAATATCCAGTCTCAACATACACCTCACGCCCAATCACGAGTCTTAGATTGGACGGCTCCTAGACATATTTTCTGCTAGTATAGAGTGATAATGTCTTCAGGATGTCGCAACGTTCCCAGACTATATAGAATAAACATTCAGAGCAAGTATGATGCTTCTACTATCTCATACCTCGATTCTCGAATAAATATAATACTCCTAGACAGATTGCTTTCTAGTATAGAGCTATGAATTGATTAATTCTAGTCGCAATATTCATCAATTGAATTCCTAGAAAATAATAAATTTGATCATAATATCTCATTACTCCGTTTCATGGCTTTTCTCAGCTGAATTCCATTTATTACTAGTAGATATTCACTTTTCAGGCATTTTTGCCACCACCGAGTAAGCTCCGAGAAAATAGTGCGAGTGTACTTATCAATAATGCACGAACGAGCACCCAAAATATGGACAAACGAGGAAGTATGAAAACCTATGCAAAGTAGGAAATGGAAAAAAAGAAAAGAATTAAGAGGCGTGCACGGGACCGGGCCCACCGACCGGCCATGCCGCCGTGGCCGGTCCCACTCCTCTCCGTGTTTTTTTTTAACCTTCTTTTATTATTTTTCCTCATCTCTATAAAACTCTCTTGTTTGAGCAAACTTCCTCGTTTGGGCAAAACTCCTAGTTTTCCATATTTCTTCACACAAATTAGAAAAATAACAATAAAAAATATGGAAGAGCGACACCAGGCCAGGCCAGGCCCACCGGCCGTCCAGCCATGCCACGGCCGTGGCCGGTCCCACGCCTCTCCAATTCCTTATTTTATTATTATTACTTCTCTCATCTCATGAAACTCCCTCATTTGAGAAAATTTCTCCAATATTGATCGAATCTCAAAAAGCCGGAAAATCAAATGGTCTCACGACCGTCCGGACTTCTCACCACAAATATTAAATATCCTTATTTTAATATTCTTAAAATATTGTTCGCACGAGCAAAGTCCTACTTGCTCATTCGTGCAAAATTGAGAGTTTCAGTCAAGATCAAACTCTTCTGAAAATCGCTCAAACGACCATGAAACCACCTAAAACTTTCAGGAATGGATGTGTGAGGGACATGGTGGCCCATGCACCACCATGACCGGACATGTCCGGTCCCTTGGCCTTCATGGCCGGCCGGTCCCACGTTTCTCCATTATTATTTTAATAATAATAATTCATATTTTCATGATTCTCTAGTAGTGAATCCTCGTTCAGGGACATTTCTCCCCCAATCTCGGACGTCCATTCACCGTTAATAGTCGACTCTCTCATGCCCATGTTAATTGGTCGATATTTCTCCACCCATATTGGAAAACTTTCCATCTCCAAGATCCAGAGTTCTCCAAAATTAGGGTTTCGAATTTACCATAATTGTATAAACGACGAGAACTTTTATATTGATCCACAATCAATATTTTAATTTTTATCTAATGTTCGGTCCTTCTACCAATATTTTTGTTCGACTGAGCAACATGGTTCGAAACGGACGACCATCAACATTCCTATGATTCCTACTTTGTCATTCGATCATTCATGATGTTAGATCAGGAATGAGCATTCTCCATAATTCAACAATATCTCTGATTTCCTGTTGAATACTCGACATATAGGAATAAGTCCATGATCGAGCAATCTAATCGGGCATGCGTCGATCAAAATTATAACAGCGTTATTACCTCAACTGATAAAATGATATATCACAATTCATCAAGAGTTAACGTCTATGTATTATCCTGTCTCAACAGACACCTCACACTCAATCACAAGTCTCAAAGCATATCACATTCTTCCATCATGCTCGACTCACCAAGGCTAAAACTCATGTCTACTAAAGTCAACAATTGACCAATTAAATACACATCTGCCTTGTAGACTCCACATTCATGAGACATCAATCATGTCAAATGGGGGATATTCTCTAGGGTTTTGGTATGGCTGCCTACGGCACGTGTGTACACCCACGATGACAAATGTAAGTAAGTCGTGCAAGCAGTTGAAGGAGTTAACAAAATAGTGGATGGACAATCAACCAAGTCTCCTGCATGATGAGGAGCTGGTTCAAACACGATTTCCACTTCCCCACTCTTCTACTCCTATGCAACAGTCGCACTTACTGGGATCAATGTGTCTACTACTTTTGAAATATAAATAAGTTCCTCATCAATCCACAATTGAACAGGAAGAACTTATCTCAGAACTCAGTCGAACTTATCAGAATTCACTGACGTTTCATCAAACTTGTAGAAGTCTACAACACATCTACAATCCTTGATAATCATTAATCTCACGCTTCCCTCCTACAGATCGACCCTCACCCCTCTTAATTTGTGACCGAATTGACTCTGAAACGGCCATTGTCTTGGTTTAGGCCGGAGTCTTACAGATTGATCTCTCGAACTCAAAGCACTCCCGTGCAGTGCATATGTTTGCTAAAGGTTTAAGCAATTTGCTCGTTCGAGAAACCGCTCGTCTCACCACTTTTCGTCGGAAACCAGTAAATCGTTTTCACCCATCAACACCTGGTATCATCACTTAACAATTGTACCGTACGGTGACATCGGCTGGAACTCATATCATTATACGATTTATTGCTATACTCGTCATATATACCATTGGATGTAATCATAAAGGTGATCTTATTCACGAACGCTATCTAATACCATACCTCATAAACCACCGGAACATTAAGCAATATATTTTCCCGCCATTACTCGGTGTATATGGCGGTAAGAATGAGTTTCTCATTGTCACTCTCCTTTCTCTCCCGAAATTTCTCTGCAATTTCTTAACCTCCATTAATGTCTTCATCTTCCAAATCCATAACTGATTTTTTCAGTCCTCCTCCTAAACGAATCAAGATTTCTGAAACCCTAATTTCAAAACCCACCATCATCTCTGCTCACTCAAAATCAGGCCCTCATAATGATGATGGTGATGGTTCAGGTCTTTCTGTTGAGCAGAAAACCAAGATTGAATTCAACAAATCTCTTGCAAGAGCTAAAAGAAACCTCAAAATCTGCACTGACAGAGTCTCCAAATCCAAAGGTATGTCCATTTCTAGGGTTTTCCAATTTAGGGATTTCAAAGGGTCTTCATCTGATTAAACTGGATTTTTCTTTTTTTCTTTTCATTTTTTTAGAGGAAGGGAAATTTGTGAAGCTGAAGGAGTTATTGGTAGAGGAGACATGGATAGAAGCACTTTCTGGCGAGTTTGAGAAAGCTTATGTTAAGACATTATCTACTTTTGTTGAGAAAGAAATTTCTGGAAATGTACCTATTTATCCACCTACACATTTGATTTTTAATGCGATGAATTCGACTCCGTTTGATAGTGTAAAGGCGGTTATTATTGGTCAGGTATATCAAGTGTTTGATTTTATTCTTGATTTTCTTGGTGTTTTTTAATGTTCACAATTTGGGGATTTGGCTCTTTTTTTTTTTTTTGTTATAGTAGACTATGAAATGCTGTAATTTGTATTAGAATCCTCGCATAAGGTACAAACTTACATCGAACGCAGTTTAAGTCAATATCTTAGTGTACCTGTCAATTGCAAAGAGGGTTTTAGAACTGGAGTAAAGTTTGTAAATGAGGGTGCTGTGTTGATGTACACTTGAGAGTTCTTACATCTCCAGAGGGAGTTTTCAAACCTACATTATAGTACACTATGAGTAACTTGGGTATCATAAGTTTAGGGAGCATTATTGTTTTACCCCTCATTTTTCCTTCCTTCAGTTTCATGAATGTTTAATGCTTATGTCGGCTGGACTAATTCTACTTATTCTAAGGAAGTAATAATAGGGATTATTTTTTTTCAATCTGTGTGTCTGTGTGTGTATCTAATTGTATGTTTTCTCAGGATCCTTATCATGGACCTGGTCAAGCAATGGGTCTTTCCTTCTCAGTGCCAGAGGGTATTAAGATTCCTTCAAGTTTGGGGAACATATTCAAGGAACTTAAGCAAGACTTGGGTTGTGCTATTCCTACCCATGGGAACTTGGAACGGTGGGCATTACAGGTAAGTTATAATATTAATCATGTATCATCGAAAAGTTGATTTCATTGGAAAGAACTATTACTCACTTAAACTATCTCTTCATTGCAGGGTGTTTTACTGCTCAACACTGTACTTACTGGTACGCTACTTATGCTAATTGGCTTACATGTTGAGTTTTTAAAGAATCATGATTTTTGGTTGACCACACTTTATTTTGGGTTTTCAGCTGAATCCTATTTTATCACGTTGAAAGGATAGGAAGAGTTTACTTCTACTTAGACCATTATACTTAAAACATCACAATCTTACAATTGAAATCCTTAGTATATTCAAGGGAAACCGTATCTTGAATCCAGATATGCCTCAAAAGGTTATTGTTTATTCCAAATTTTGGTACTATTGATTTAGGTCTAGAATAGTTGTATGAATATTAACCTTTTATGGTCAGTATAACTAGCAGTACAAGCATGTGATACTTTCCAAGACCTTCGTATCTGTAAAATAATTTGCTCATCTGAAAAGCTTGCTTGTCGGTGAGCCACCTAATTTGTCGTCGTAATATAAGCGTGGAGTACTTGATGTTGACCCGTGAGTTCTATGAAGGTGCTGGCCCATACCTGGTGCTTGGAATTTGATGTTTTACTGTATTAGAAAGATGTAAAATGTGAAAAAAGATCACTGCGCCTCTTAAAATTGAATAAAGTAATATGCATTTTCTAATTATCTTTTCACAACCAGTCACCGGTGCTGTTATAATGACATTGTAGTTTTAATTTCTTTTGCAGTTAGGAACCATCAGGCAAATTCTCATGCTAAAAAAGGTTGGGAACCTTTTACAGATGCAGTAATCCGAACAATTTCGCTAAGAAAAAGTGGAGTTATATTCCTCCTCTGGGGAAATTCTGCCCAAGAAAAGTCAAAGTAAGTTCTATTTTAAAGCTGTGAATAAGAGCTGGGTAGAGGCTGAATTTGTTTTGCTCTGGTTTGGATGCATCAACTGACTGGAAATATCTGATGCAGACTAATTGATGAGTCGAAGCACCACATTCTGAAATGTGCCCACCCTTCTGGTTTGTCTGCAAACAGAGGGTTCTTTGGTTGCAGGTTAGCTTCCCGTTTTAATTAGCTTTAAGATTGGAATCCGGATGTTAATATCTTCTCTGTAAGTGTTATTTGAGCACTTTCAGCTTCCGTCTAGCCTATTTTGCTGTACGTTTTGTGTCTATGATATTCTCAGTAACTTGGACGCCACATGCCGTGATCTAATCTTGTTTGTGAATTGTTTCTAATCACTTTAGTTTGGACAGATTGATATGAGATGGTTTCTCATATAATATTCTTTGAATACCGTGGTCATTAAAGAACAAGGAATGATATATAAGTCTCTTAGGATTAAGTCAGGATAGGTTTTGGTCTTTGTCGAAGTTAATTGTAGCCTTGCTGCTTATCCTAATGTACTTTTAAAGAGTTAAACTACCAGTGGAACTTTTATATCTGCGTTCTTTCTGACAAGATAAGTCTATTTACTTTTTCATACAATTTCTATGGCAGGCATTTTTCGAAAACGAATCAGATCTTGGAGCAATTAGGAGTCCTCCCTGTCAACTGGCAGCTCTGAGTTATTTTCTGGGTAGTGGGTATCACATTTTGCTCCAGTTTGGTTGTACTTGTATCTTCTCTAAGCCTTATTACGAAGCTCACGTCCAATGCTGGAACCCAAGACCTTGCAGAACTGAAAGTTCCTTTTGATCTTGCCAAGTATAATGCAGTTTTAATTAGTGTGACACTTGTGGCAGCTGGAAATGCCTAATTCTAGTCCAAAAACAGGCAAGAAACCTTTTGCAGAAGGACGAGGCACGAGACATTTCAGTAATTTTACGACATGAATTTTTTTCACAAAATCCTTGTAAATAACTAAGAATTGCTCATGCATTTAAAACCAGGTTTCTGTTTTCGATCTCAGACAGATTTCCGTGTTTCGAGTCATCGTTAGAAGACAACCTTTACTTTCTTTAATTCTACTGGACTACCCTGGCAGCTGCTTTCTTTTATATTATCCCACTGCATTGCAAATGCAAAGCCATGGGAAGGCAAATTTTGCTTATTTTTGTGTGCTTTTACAAATACAGTTCAGAGTTCTGGGCCTATTGGTGGGCCGGACGCAAGATTCTATTTTTCGCTAGTCTTATTCTCACTTTGGAGTCGTGAGGCTGGCAAAACCTCTGTATTAGAACGAGAAACACTCTCCACCATTATTACCCCATCCCATGCAGAAAAATCAAAACCATGCAAACAAAACAAAAATAATATCTCCTCCTCTCTCTCTCTCTCTCTCTCTCTCTCTCTCTCTCTCTCTCTCTCTCTGTTTCTCTCTGTATCTGTCTCTAAGTTTCAGCACGCAGTATGATCAAACGAAGATTTGTTAGTCGAAGAATCACCAAGGCAAGACATATACGATCGACATCTATACGATTGCTATTGCATGATATCGTTGGTTTTATTACTCAAAAGTTGTAAATTTGTGGAAGGATATCAAAAGGTTTGAGTTTGAGATATATTGTATGTTTTAGAGCATCATGGATTTTGCCACAAAACCTATTCCCATGGAGGCAGTGGATGCTTTTAAGGGACCCCTTCAAGATATTGTGAACAATACAAATGCATTCCTTTTTGGCAATCCATCAAAATGCTTAATGGCTACAGGTAGTACGTTAATTGTAGGCTCTTTCGGCATCATGCTGTCTTTCTTCCTGTTATACCAAATTTTACGTCCGATCGCCCGCTACACCCTACAGCCTCGTATCATCGTCGAAATTGTGGTATGTCTAGTTCTTTCTTTTATTTTTATTTTTTTTTATTTATGACTCTCAACTCATGCACAAACCCTCTTGACATTTATAATTTCCAAGACCATCACAAAGAGTAAGCATGAATTTGATAGTTTTTTCTTCGCTATTAAGTTTTCCTGTCATTTTAATGATAAATGGTTTCATTTCAGTCTCCATCTTTTTAGAAATCATGGTAAATTGGTAATCCAGAATACTTCTACGGATCTCATTCTATGTTTGTGTGTTTTTTGCTAATAGTACTGGGAATGTTGGTGCAGGTAGGACTTATTATAGGAAACATCAGCTTCGTGAGTAAGTTTCTGAATATGGTTTCGACTAAAAGCTTAGCTTCGCTCACAGAAACAGGAATCAATTGTTATGCATTACTCTTAGGGCTAAGTTTTGATGTATCTATACTTGCGCATTTTCCGCGTGAAGCCATAATAGCTTACACTACTATATTCTCAACCTTCCTTGTGGCTGTTACAGCTGCACCACTTTTACATTTACAAACTGAATCAACAATGAATAACGAATTCAGTTTCGTACTTGCAATATCTCTAACCTTAGCGGGTACCTCTTCGCCGGTATTAACACGGCTACTCATTGAAGCAAAGTTCGCAAAGTCAGACGTTGGACAGCTAGTTATCGGTGCAGCATCGTATACTGACTTAGTCACTATGATTCTTATCTGTGTTGCTTTGATATTCCAGCCTAACTCGGCAGTCAAACATCCTAAGACCGTAACGGATTCATTGGCGCAGTTTAGTTTTATACTGGTAATGGCGTGTTGCCTTTATTCAGTGATGCCATCGCTTGTAAACTGGCTGCAGAAAAGAAATCCACGTGGAAAACCAATGAGACCACAAGATCTGACACTATTTGTATGTTGCATATGGGTAGTGATTGTCTGTGTAGCTGGAATTACAGGCTACAGTCAAACCATGATGTCTTTCATGATTGGAATATGTTTTCCTAAAAATGGAAGACTGATGAGTATCATGGTCCGTAGGTTCCATGAGTTTATGAGAATGATTGTGTTTCCATTATACTTCTGCTGGGTAGGTACAAATGCTAGTTTTACAAAATTGAAAGAAGATAAGGATAATAAGGAAATATTCGTCAAATTCTTCTTCCTTCATACAACAATGTTGATCGCCAAAGTTTTAGGGGCTTTGGCTTGTGGTATTCTCTTCAAGTTTCATTGGCATATCTCAATTGCCATAGGATTGTTTCTAACCGTTAAGGGTCACCTTCATATCTTCATTGCCACTTTTGCCGTCAGTGTAAGTTACTCTCTGTTTCTATAAAAGAGTTATTCTCACTTTTTCATTTTAGCATAATTTTTAGGCTAAAATCAAAAATAAAATTGATAGTCACACTTTTGGGGAAATAGAGGTAGTATTATATTCATTCTTGCCCCGTATATTAATTCACTTACTATGTTGTTTTTTTTTATGTGCATGCAGAGCGAATATATGGGTACTGGTAGCTTCGTGGTGGTACTATTACATTGTGTACTATCCATTTCAGTGGTTCCTTACTTGGCGAAATTCATTATCCAACGGGCAAAGATGGAAACTACATACCCCTTAATGGCACTCCAGTGGTTCGACCCTAACACTGAACTACGTATACTGGTTGGCATCCATGGACATCAGAATGTACAAACAATGATAAACCTCATGGAGATTTCTCGAGGTAATGGTTTCACAAGTGTCTCAGCATACGTAACCGATATGATCCAGATGAACGACAACAATACTGCCATGTTTATTCCTGATGATCCAGAAGATGATAATCATCGAGGTGATGATGAACATCCCTCGTCTTTGCCAGAAACAGATGCTAATACCACGATGGCCGATGAATCAGTTGTGAGCATGCGAGACCAGATTACAAATATGATCTTATCGTACGTGGAACAGAGCGGCAGGGGTATTAAAGTTCACAGGTTACTCGCAATCTCAACATTTTTCAACATGCACCACGACATCTACAACCTCTCCAAGGCAGTTCAGGCTTCTTTGATCATCTTGCCGTACCATAAGAATCAGAGGAAAGACGGAAAGATGGGCAACACTCACCACGGTTTCAGATACGTAAATCGCAAGGTGTTTAGACATGCACCATGCTCTGTAGGTGTGCTTGTTGATCGTGGCTTGGGGAAAACCATCGAGAGAGGGTCATCCGCAAGTGTGGCCCTTCAAGTGGCAGTTCTTTTCATTGGAGGAAAAGACGATAGAGAAGCATTAGCTTATGCTTCTCAAATCACTCAACATCCTGGAGTTAATCTCACCGCTGTCCGGTTCTTACAAGACGAAGAGAAAGCATTAAGTAAGGAGAAAAAGAAGGCAGCTTATGCCAAGGCAATGGACGAAAAGGAATTGAATCTGGATAATGAATACTTTGCGAACTTTTATGAGAAACAAGTTGCATTAAGAAAGGTTGGGTACTCAGAAAAACATGTTGAAAGTGGCAAAGAAATGGTTTCTATACTGAAGTCATTGGAGAACCAGCATTCCTTTTTCATTGTAGGGCGAGGAGGACGCGGAGGCAGGGTAACTTCTTTTCTGGAGTCTGGGGTTAGTGATTCAGAAGAATCTCCAGATTTAGGACCCATTGGAGAAATCCTTGCTGATTCTGATTTTTCTACCACAGCATCCGTGTTAGTCATTCAACAACATTTTCGCGAAGAACTCGAAAAGGATGAATTCAAAATCATTCCTTTGTAGTTGTTATCATTTGAAAACTTTAAAAGTCTGTAACTAACACACTCAAAAATAGAAAAAATCAGAGTAGGATTGATAGGATATATAGTGACTGTAAGTTATACATAGAATTCAGTGTTACTTTTGCCATAAGCTTTTCAACTTTCTTTACTTCTGTTATTTTGATTCCCACTTCAAAAGACCGCTGCTCAAACCGGCAGATTTAGTTTACAGTATCCCTGAAATGCAGAGTTTTCCTACCCAGGTGCACAAAAGAACTAAAAGAGTAAATAGTCGAACAATAACAGATTTTTCTGCAAAGCACTTGTCATATTTCTGTTTCTGTTCTTTTTCCTAAGACATGTAATTGGAAATGATCAAACACATCAAGTACCGATGAATCAATGGAACCGGACACCAATAAACTACACTCAACAAAATGTTGACATACAAGTACAGTTCACAAAGAGCACGATGAACTCTAATGATGGTGGTACAGTTTCACGCTCTAGAAGTCCCTCCATGATCTTTCTCGACATGATTCACCAATGCTACTGGATCTCGGAAACCTCTACTGCACTTGGGGCAGACATCAATCGTCACCTTATTAGCACCACCGCTCCGATTTCCACGTTCATGGGTTTTTTTTACATGCTCCACCAAAGCTGTAACTGAGGAGAACTTTGCCCGACACTGAGGACATTCTTCTGTTTGTCCACTGCTGCTCTGCCCTATCCCCAATTTAGAAATTCCCGCTTCAGTGGATGCCCTAACTGAAGAAGCTGCATTCATTAAGCCAGTGACCCATGTGGGTGAAGATGACGAAGAGGATGAATTTCGGCTTAGTCTTGTACCATCCTTCTGGCTCCTATTCAGGAGATTTACGAAAGGGAACCCAGAAGCAGCTTTTTTAGGTCCTGGACATTGGTGGTCAGGCCCAAACCGATGCTTCAGACAGTGCTCAACGGTGCAGTCTCTGCATTTAATTGTGTTCGAAAATGTTAGATTCTCTTTGCATCTGGGAACAGGGCACTTTTTCTTCTTTGTTGCTTTTTCATAATTTGATGGGTCACATTCAGTGTTAACATGCGTCTCCCAAGTGATATTAGGGTCTTCATCAGGGATTAAACGAACACCTTTGGCACATAATGGGCATATAACGACAGTAACGTCTTGCTTGTTCGCATTTGGACACTGGTGTTTAACAAAACTTCTATGTTCTAAGCAATATACCTGTTGCAAATATGGTAGAATAGAGGATAAAAATCGAGGAAATGAAAAACACTTTCAACTGAAAAGTACAAAGCTGTAGAGATGACAAAGCTACTATATTAGTACACAAAACTTGCCAAGGGGAAATAACCCGAAGTTCAAAACAACAGATCAATGATGGTATGCAAAATAAGAACAAAATAAACAGTGGTATGACAGAATCAGCTCAAGATGGAAGACGATTTTGATTTCCAAATTAAAACAGGAAGTCCCACCCAGAATCAATTTAACTTCTGGATTAGAATTTACGTATTGCATTGCAGTGAACCTAACACCTCAACTTAATCAGAGACATTAACAGGAAATCCCACCAATCAAGTAATCTATGAGCCTAATACCTCAACTTAATCAGAGACATTAACATTGACGTCTTAATGCCCAAATATGACAAAAATCACCCCAATGAGATAAAAAGTGTTTTCTACTCCTTGAGGTGTTACCACCACACACATTTTCCCTCTGATTTCAATTTCCTACAAGCTCGATTGGATGGTTCGTATTCGTCTATAGTCATTCACGCTTACAAGGAAAACCAAAGTACAGCAAAAAATGGTCCATTTTGCATAATCCTCTCCTAAACAAGTTCCACCGATAGAGCATACTACATTCGAAAGGCAAGACATACAAAATGTTTTCAACAAAGCTATAAAGGTAATAGATAACCTAAACAATGCACCAGTTTGAATGCATACAACTATGTTAAAGGGTTTACAAACTCCAATAATGCTATCCCTGGCCAACAGCATTTTATACCCTAATTTTTCCTCGCTGATTCCTTGAAAACTCAATCTCAACATAAAACCCCTAAAGATTTCATCGTTCAATTGTAGGATTTACTGGTTTAAATCAGACAAATTGGGTCTTCAACACCAAAATTCCTAAACAAAGAAAACTAATCCAATCCTAAGAAAACCCCCAAATATCATGTTATAAGCAAAGGCATCAAATTTACAAACATCTTGATAAGAATCAATTGAATCAACAAAAAGGGGTTCAGCAGAATCCAAAAATTTATAGAAAAAAACCCAAAAAAATTGGGAAAAAAAGAGAAAAAGAAACGAACCTGATTACATCTGTCGCAGGTAAAAGGGAGGAAATCGATTAATTTACATTCTTCAACAGTGCAATGTTTACCTAGATCAGGAAATTCAGGGGTTCCCATGATTCTAGGTAAACAGATGGAAGATATTCAGGAATCTATTGAGGAATAAGAAGAAGACTGATTCAGAATTTTCTACGAATTTTAGAGAGAAGAAGAGAAATATATTTCCGCGTCGAGAGAAAGTTCAAAGAAAGCGGTTGGTGCATTACGGGCTTTTCTTACTTGGGATATGGCCCAGTTTGAGTTGGCTTTTCTTATCACAGTAATCATGGCAATTCCTATGGGATGGTTTTGCTCCCACTACGAAATGTGCAAACATGAAAAAGGATGTACATACCAATAAGTTGAGAGTTTACCCATTGCAGCCTAACAAGAGACGTGCGTTTTTTGTTTCACCGCACTGCTGAACAAGTCCATATTGCTTAATCCTCTCTTAAACAAGCTACATTGGTGGCTCATACTCCATTCAAAAGGTAAGACATACAAAATGTTTTCAACTAAGTTACAAAGGGAATAGATTAACCTAAACGATACACCACTGGTGGCGTATACTTCATGTTATCCCTGCCTTTATCATGCCTTATTAATTCCTCACTGATTTCTTAACAACTTAATCTCAACTTAAAACCCATAAAGATTTCAGTTGTGAATGGCAGGATTTACTGTTTAAATCAGACAAATTGGGTTTTCAACACTAAAATTTCTAAACGAAAAAACTTCATTCCTAAGAAAACCCCAAATTTCATGTTATAAGCAAAGACGTCAAATTTACTAACATCTTGATGAGAATCAAGATTGAACCAACAAAAAGAGGTTCAGCAGAATCCTAAAATTTTGGAAAAAAAAACCAAAAAAAAAAAGTAAAAAAGAAGAAAAAAACGAACTAGATTACATTATTGCAGGTAAAAGGGAGAAGATCGATTAGTTTACATTCTTCAATGGTACAATGTTTACTTGAAATGACGAGGTTGCAAAATACACCACAATCTTTTCGTTATCAACCTATAAGTCTGATACCTAGTGTGATCGTCTATGGAAAAGTTGAGGCAATACAACAACAACGTGATCACCTGACAATAGTTACGGTACGAGACCGATACTATAGGATCAATATCAAGTGCTTTGGATTATATACCGTATATTTACTTTTAATTATAACTAAACCAGTAATTATAATTGCAGAAATTAAAAGTAAAGACACAACAAGATTTTGTTAATGAGGAAACCGCAAATGCAGAAAAATCACGGGACCTAGTCCAATTTTGAATACTCTAAGAATTTAGCCGTTATACGAAGACACTGCAAAACTCCGCACAGTTAAGACCAAGTAAACTACCCTAGTTACCTATTTTCCTCAGTATCCTTGCACCTACAACAAATCCAGCCAACACACGTGAATCATAAGATAGAGTCCACCATCTTAAGTTGCTTCAGTCCCTCTAAAGACTTTCAGCACTCAACCCTTTGGATCTTCTTCTAAACAGTAAAGAACTAATCTGTTTGATAACCACTCTTCTGTCTTAAGAAGTAAATCATATATAGATATATGATGTTGAGTGTGATAAAGGCTTTTCTAGTTTAAAATAACTAAACCTCCTTTGTCGGGTTAGATCTTCTAAGATCTGGATTAAACAAGTTAACCAGATCAAGTCAAACTGAACTACTCCCTCCGTCTTTTATTAATAGTCCTAATTGACAAAGTCAAAATATTAAGGGAATCGTACGAAATGTCATGACTAACCCTTGACTAACCCTATTTAATATTATATTATTACAAAAATAAAAATTAATAATAAATATTATCGGTTAAAGAAAATCATTATTTTTGGAAATGCTTTAAGAAAATAAAGACCAAGATATTTTGGTTTATTATGGAATCCATATAAATAGATAGAAGTTTTATTAGGAATTTTATAGTTGTCCATGCATAAATATTTTTATTTAAAAAGGAAATGACGATTAATATGAAAGATATTGACTAGATTTTTTTCCTTATATATGGTGATACTATTTAAGATTTTGGATTGAATTTATATTAAAAATGATTTTATGATCATAAGAAATAAAGGATATATTTGATAGTTTAAAGGAAAAATATGTCTATAAACAGAGCGGACAGATAAAAAAAGACAGCCCAAAATAGAATATAGGACTGCTAAAAAAAGACAGAGGGAGTACCATTTTTGGATATTGAAGAGTACCACCAAATGATAGCTTGTCGATCTAAATACGACTAGTGAATAAAAATTCCATCAAAAGATAAACCAGATCAAGACGGATCCCATCCGATCAAGTTTATGCACGAAGCAAATCACTAAGATACAAAACCAATAAGAAAAATCTCTTGCCTTCAATCTTCAATATTCTTTAGTACCTGCACAATAACAAACTTGATCCTGACTTATGATCGATTATGCACAGAATGGAGTCGGTTAAAATGGATCATCACAAGTCCATGTTATAATCTTGATCTAGTTTGAGTAACCTTATATATATAAGAAGAGAAGGTTCTCAAGAATAAACAAAATAGGTGCAGTCAAGAGTAAACTGTCGTTAGTCAATCAAATCAATAATCGAAAACTAAAATAACAATGCAATTCTAGTTTCCCACCAACGTTACTAGTATACACTTCTTGATCCCAAAGAAGTCTTTAAACTAGCGGACGTAAGAGTTTCGCCTAATTAGGTTACTCTCCTCTCCAAGATAGTATTACGAGAATACTATTAGTCGGCTACACCAGGAACATCAAAGATGAAGTTTGCCTGGCTCATGATGAGTTCGTAAAAAGAAAAAACTTTACTATATATAGACCAAGGTAGTTTGGACACCAAGGAATTTCCATAACTGAAGATATTCAAAAGATATGCAATAAAACACTTAAATTCATTTTATATGTTTTTATTGTTGGTAAAACAAAACATATTAATTTCGAAAATCTCAAAAAGATTATCTGCTAATTTGGGTTTGGGATCTCACATTGAGTATCAAGGAATATCTTTGAACAATTAAGAAGTAAGATTTCAGCACATGTTCAAATTACTCATTATGTCGACATCTTGAACTTTCCTATTTTGCAAACACAGTTTTCAAAGCACACAATCCCTAAAGTGTACGTGACTTAAAGAACGGTTTTTCCTATTGGGACCGGTTCTACCATGATACCTAAATCAAGTGAGGATCGTATCTACCTTTATTGACTCCTGATATAGGTAGGAATCTATTCTATCTTGAATCCCAATGTAAGCTAGGATCGTTTCTACCTTGATTCCCTATATAGGTGAGGATCGGTCATACATAAGATCTTCAATGAAAATCGAGACCAGAGACGGGCCTGTGAGGGGGCTAATTGGGGCTCCATCCCGTCCCTCTATTTGGTCCCAAAAAAAATCTTTATATATATATCAGATCCATTTTTGTGTTCAGCCCACTACTTATGCACATTATTAGCCCAAAATTAATATCATCCTATACTAGTGTGGTATTAATCGATTAAAAGTGATCAAGCCCGCTAAATAAAATTTTGAGTTAGTCGGCACTTAACATAGCTAGAACTTAGAGTGTTAAACAACATAAAAGGTCTTGAGTGCAAATTAGAGGGGAACCATGATTGCCAACTAATTATATAATTTGTTCGAAAAAAATTGTAGCCTTCAGCCGCCTTGCTAATCAATGGGATTCCAGCCCTACCCAAAGACAAATTTTACGTTCTCCCTGACCAAAACCATGGTCCTTTTGATTTCCTTTTGACTATGAAAGAATTTCATACATCTACTTCCTTAAACTTATATAATTAAACATAGTTTAACTAGCTTTGAAATTAAACCTATGTTCACTAAACAATCTAGTAACGAGTTACAAAGATTATGTTGTACTAGTGGAAAATAGCAGTTTCGCGACCGCCAGGGAAAGTCATAGACCCGAGTTAAATGACTTGCTTTAGCGGTCGCGGAAATGGTCGCTGCTTGAGCGTCATTTTCAACTATGACGTGGCTCTGCGGGTCGCGGAACAACCTATATCAACGACCGATTTTAACGGTCAAGGTATTACGACTGATGCTCATCAGTCGTAGATATACATTTTAATATAAAAAATAATAGATTCAGATTGGCTGACTTGCCTGCACTGAATCTGTCTAAGCTTAAACAAGTCTGACTGAGACTTAAATGAAATTCAAATTACAATGAAATGTAACCTGGATTCATAAATTCAAATGACAATTTATTTAAGAACCAGTATTCATGGTACAATTCATACAGGTTCTAATTGCAAAATTTCAAGAAACGAAACCTGCACTTAGCTTCAAAATCAGAAAAAACAAAAAAAAAAATCCTGAATTTGCACCAATACAAGTCTTAGCTGATAGGTTCACATGTTTCTTAAAGAGGATTCTTAAAGACAAGTGCAAATCTGAATACCCTAGTTTACAATGAGCTGCTGAATCAACTCTCTTCTTTGGAACCGCCTCACAAATAGCAGAGAGATGTGTTTGTTTCTTTGCTGTGAACCCATATCTGTCAAGTATAACGCAGCCCTGAGCACGGCGCAGGATTCCAACAAGACTCATCTGCAATATTTGAGATGAAACTAATCACAATGGAGAACTAAGACAGAGTTAACATAAGGACAAAATTGAGATGTTAAGGAAATAGTATTACCTCTCTGCTTTTCCCTAAGGTTATAATCTACTACCATCATCTACAAGACCTTTGAATCTAATTGAAAACTTGTGCCTTCATAGAATTCTCCCCCTGTCACCGACAAAAAAAAAAAACAGAAACACAAGAAAGGCGATGCATCAATATCATCAAGCTCTACTTATAGATAGGTATTACAAAGATACAACACCTTATGATGTTAGATCAAAGTATGATATTCAAACAGACTAACCCGGTATCTTAGATGATAATGAGCACATAAAACCTTAATAACGGGTACCTGTACCTTTTCATGATCCCAAACATTCAAAATGCCATCCTCTGCAGCACTGCCAAATCCTGTTTGCTCCCTAAGAACCAAATCATGTTGCTTTTTCATCACACTACTAGGCTCCTGAAACAGAAAAGAAAGTTGAAGATGTTGCAAGTGATCAAATTAAAGAAAAAAATTTCCATCAATTCCTCCAACCATTTTAACAACAAATTGTACTCGCAGTTTGATACATAAAACTCCACAAAACAACTACCTTATACACAACTACAAAGTCCAAGTACCTTGTTGAAATAGAGCACTCAATACTCATGGAATTTGTTCACTGTGGGTATTTAAACTCATGAGATTCACATGTCAAAACAACATCCCACAGCTCTATGAAATGCTGCCCAACCTGGTATTCACTTTTAGGAGAAAGATTCCCTGCATAAATAAGAAATGTAGTTATTTTTTTTAACAAATAAAGCAAACCAGTCAAACTGATACAATTTATATTTACAAGCAGACGAGTTAATGCAGTAGAACTTAAACTAACAAAGTTCACATGCGATGTTTTTCTAATGACAAAAGTAGAAACTAATATACTTGTCAGGCAGTTGAATCTCATTCACACTATGAAGCAATACAGAACCGTCGACGAGCAAAATTCAAAGAGCAAGATGCATATAGAGACCATTTAGAACAAAATACTAGATTTTTATAAGGAGTACTGAACATTGGTGTTACCGGCATAAAGTTAAACATACTATCTGGCAAAGAAATGCTTGAAGCATGAAAGAAAAGAACTTCAAGATATACTAAGAAAAATCAGAATGGTAAAATCCTAACATATACCATTATGATACCACATACATATGAAAATATGAAAAGTTCTGGACATGCTCCAACAAATAAATTATTTGCTGACACATGAATCATATTAGGTACTCAATATCCACCATGAAAAGGGCACCCCAAATATGACCGGAGAACCAGAATAACTTGATTAACTAATAACTACTTGTATGCTTGACTGAAATCAACAAGAAACACAAACATTTGGTTTTAAACAGCAGTATAAGAAACCCACCTCCTAGTGTGCAGACCTTTAGCATGTGTCCGTCTGTCGGGCAAGACGATTCAGAATATAAAATGCAATAATGAACAACTTACTCTCAAGAAGCGCATGACAAAAAATGTTGTTCCCATACTGATTTGCAATTTGTGCCACAAAAATCTGAGTAAAAGAAAAGTGAAGAACATCAAAAACAAACACATGTCGGCTTACTGATTTATAAGAATGCAACTGTTGGTTCTGGAGGTATAATGGTGATGGTATGGCAATGGATGATGATGAGATAGTGAACTGCTGATATTTATGGTGGTGGAGGTAGTAGTAGTAGTGTAACACTGATATGGAAAGCTCATAATTAACACTATATAGAAAAACAATACCAGTCTAGGTCGCCAATGTTGCAAGAGCTTTATACTCATCATTTCGTAAGTAATTATGGATGAATTGACAATGTCTGCGCTCAAGCTTCAGGGGACAACTCAAAATCTTGAGTGTCAAAGGCCTCCTTTGCTGAGAGTGTGGCTTCCATATCTGTAATTCCCAACATTAGAGAATCTCCTAACATGACTCAACCAAGAAAATAATTTAAGGAACCAAGAATGCAAACCTCGCAGAGAAATCCTTTCCAAAATGCTCTGGAGCATAATTGCGTTCCTGTAGTACATCATTCCCCGTACTGCATCAACTCCAGCAAGAGTATGAATAAAATTCCAAAACATCTTAACCACCCATGATCAAGAAATATGAGACTTAGTGAAAAGTTTTAAGAATTACCAGTCTTAGCAAATGTTTGTCCGCGATAAGAAGCCTAAAACCTAAGCTCCGGGATATAGCTAGGATTTTCAAAGAGTTCGGCGTCTAAAGTATTGTTGTCCTGTTTCGGCTTCTTGAAGGGTTATATCCTGCAACAAACCAATAATGGTCAGGCCATCTCTCTCTAAATAATTAGAAGTGAACAACACAAATTGATTACAGGTTTTAACACATTCAATGTTCTTTACTGAAGAAAAGGATACCTCTCGCATCTTCTCAATTTTGGGGGTAGGGGGATCCAAATATGATATTAATTGATGTTGACGCTGCAACAATATTGATGTTGACGCTGCAACAATATGTATAAGCAAAAGTTGTACTCAGTAAAAGGAAGTGAAATTTGATTATCAGATGTTCATATGAAATTACTTAAAGCGAAAACAGTATACGCCATAACTGATTATTTATCAGTGTCTCCTAAGCGTTCATACTTGAAGAGGTTGCTCTTCCTGTATCATCAACTAGAGCAACAAAAGACCAAAGAATTTATGTTCTTCATTGAAGAGGTTACTTAAAGAACATGCTGAGGCCAATGACCAACTACCATATGAGCAACTTCATGTCTAAATCTTAAGAAATTCTTAAAATGCACATGTTTTCCAATCAAAGTATACTGACCATTGTAGACAGTTCCTTTCAAGGTGGGTAATGAGGATGATGCTATACCTTACCTCAAAATTAACAAAACCCACCTCTATACAAATAAGAACAACATCAAACATAGACAAATCAATCGGAAAAAAACACAACAAAATACCAAGAGAATTATGAAACACCATGAGAATTATGAAACTAATATCAATATAATATGGGGTTAAATCCTTCTTGGGAAGTTGCAGCAGATAAATCCTCAACCTAAACTAATACCAATCCTTCTTTTAGGTTAAGTCCTCAACCAAAAAAATATTCAAATAAAACAAACCAAAAAAAAAACTGTCAGTTAAGGATAAAGATCAAAAATAAAATTATACTTATGTTGCAACCCATATCTCGGACCTCTTCAACAAAATCAGTAAACTTGAGTTCTATTTGAACCTTCAAATACAAAATTCCCGAATCAAGCAAGAACAATTAAGACAAAGAAATTAGGGAAACTAATCTACAATAAATCAGAAATTACCTTCTGATGTTTTTTCTTAGAATATATCAAGATTGACAAAACCTAAAAATAAAGATTCATCGATACAAAATCAGTTTCTACAAAACCCCATTAAGCAACTAAACAAACATTAGAACACTAAATTGCTTACAAAGGAGTCTATTTGAAAACCCTTAACCAATTCTAACCTATATCCAAAACCGCCAAATTCAGAAATTGAAATCTTAAGAAAAGAAAGAAAAGCTTCGATAGATCATACCTGATGAATTTGATGCTCAAGATCGTAACGAGAATGATGATTTAAAGAAGAAAAATGCTTAAATGGGTTAGGATAAAGCTTTGTGTAGTAGAAAAAATCCAGATTTTTATTCTAGGGTTCTTGGGTTTCGTAGATTTTGTGTATACTAACTAAATCAGGGAAGAAGATGAAGAAGAAGGTGTCGGTGTGGTGATGGAAGTAGTGGATGGTGGTTGGGTGGTCTGTGTTGGTGATGGAGAATAACGAAAGATAGCTGCAGTCTCCCTCTCTCTCGAGCAGAAGAGAAATAATCGAGAAATAATAGAGGGATGAAGAGATAAGGATAATGCTGCGTGGAAAATTGTACCATAGTCGATTGTATCAATATACCAGTATACAGTGCTTATTACTTATTGATATATTGTTTTTTGAGACTTTAATCATAATATGATGACCAAGTCTTTTTATACTAGAGTTTCACATATATAACTTCACATGTTATGTTTTCAATTGAAAACGACTTGAAAGCAAACGATATAGAAATTGAAACAATTCAAGTCATGTATTTCTGCATCAAGTGGAAGTATGAAGTTATCATCGTTGTCGTTACGTCTACGGAATCTTCATGTCTTCAGAATAATACTTGTATGTCTCAACATTTCTAAACTTTCTAGTTTAACCTAAGAAGTTGATTCTAGTAATCTAATCAAGAAACTTATGAGATTGTTGTATACTTACAACAAATTAACAACAGAAATGATAATCTGATAGATAAAATTTGAATTAGTATCTCCTAAATCGAAGATTCAGGCCAAATCTGGCTGATGAACAGCGCAGCCAAATATCTATTTCATTTACTTCTTGTTATCTGAGAAATAAGTTTGTCTTATAGCATTTAACCAATCCACGGAACCCTAGAGAGGAACAATGGATGACTGACATGTGACTAACATCTAATGGACAGAGTCGATTGTATTAAGGCACTCTACAATTGACTAAGGGAAGCCTGGCACTAGTCGTTATTGTTGAGTATGCAACATTGCCTCCCTTTGAGCAGCATCCTTGTCCTCAAGGATGAATCTAGGGTAGTGCGCTTTGATATTTGAGACGGCCTCCCAGGTGGCATTCTTCGGTGAGGAATTAGTCCATTGAATCGGCACTTGCCTTATCAATTAGTTGCCAATGAGCACGGTCCTTGACCGCAACACTTTCTCAGGAACCATAATGATATCTCCATTGAGGTCCATCAATGGCAGTGTAGGAGAAGTAATAATTTGGGCACCAATGTGCTTCTTCAACTGAGATACATGGAATACTGGATGAATACGTGAATTAGAAGGAAACTCCAGTTTGTATGCTACTTGGCCAACTTTCTGCAGAATTGGAAATGGGCCATAATACTTAGCTGAGAGCTTTAAATTGCGCCTTACTGCAACAGATGCTTGTCTGTAAGGTTGTAGTTTAAGGTACACCAGATCACCCACAATGAAGGACCTCTCAACTCTGGAAGTATCTGCATACAACTTCATCCTCTCTTGAGCCTTGTGGAATGATTCCTTAAGTAAGTCCATCATTGCTGCTCTTTCCTTGAGATAAGTTTCTACTGCAGCTACAGAGGTGGTGGCAGTAGAAAGGAATGCCATGTGAGGTGGAGCATAGCCATAGAGTGCTTGATAGGGAGACATTCTTAAGCCTCTATGGAAACTGGTATTATACCACCATTCAGCAAGTGCAAGCCATTTAGTCCAGTGACTAGGCTTGTGGCCTGTGATACATCTCAAATAGTTTTCTAAGCAAGCATTCACTCTTTCAGTTTGGCCATCTGTTTGAGGGTGATAAGTTATGCTTAAGTTTAAGTTAGTGCCCAAAGCTTTGAATAGATCTTGCCAAAAATTGCTGGTAAAGATTTTGTCTCTGTCAGACACAATTGAAGAAGGTAATCCATGAAGTTTGAATACCTGATTGAGGAATGCTTTGGCAACAGATGCTGCTGTATAAGGATGTTGCAGAGCAATGAAGTGTGCATATTTTGTTAGTCTATCCACAATGACCAAAATCACACTCTTTTTGTCACTGATAGATAATCCTTCAATGAAATCCATAGTAATGTGTTGCCAAGAGTGATCTGGAACAGGTAGAGGTTGGAGAAGACCAGCATGAGTAGTTGAATCACTCTTATTTCTCTGACAGATATCACAGTGAGACACAAAGAGTAAGATATACTTCTTCATTCCTGGCATATAAAAATGGCCTTTGGCTCTCACATAAGTTGCTTGTATGCCAGAATGTCCTCCCACAGTAGAAGCATGCAATGAAGCTAAAACTTTTGTCCTGACAGTATGTCCAGAACCAAGATAGATTCTATTTTTATATCTCAAAATACCTTCTTGAAAGGTGAAATGAGGAGCATAGTTAGGTTGCAGCAGTAGTTGGGAAGTTAGTTGTTGGGCGTTTGTATCATTTTCATAGCTGAGTAGAATATCCTGTATCCATGTTGGTGTAGAGAGTGACATAGAACTGCACTGAGTTGATTTAAGGGCCTTCTGGAAAGAGCATCAGCTACAACATTGTTAGAGCCCTTCTTGTATTATAATTCATAATCAAAGCCAAACAATTTAATGAGCCATTTCTGTTGTAAATTGGTGGTGATTCTCTGATCAAGAAAGTACTGAATGCTTTGATGATCAGTTTTGATAATAAATTTGTTACCCTGCAGATAATGTCTCCATCTTTGTACAGCCATTACAATGGCTAAAAACTCCTTCTCATAAGTGGATAATGCTTGTGCCCTTGAGCCTAAGGGTTTGCTGAAGTAAGCAATTTGTATATTGTCTTGAAGTAGAACAACTCCAATACATGCATCACTCTCAACCACAAATTGCTTAGTGAAATCTGGTAAAGCTAATATAGTAGTATGAGTCATTGCTTCCTTAAGTTTATTGAATGCAGTTGTGGCTGCTGGGCTCCAGATGAAAGAATTCTTCTTGAGTAAATCAGTTAATGGTTTACTGATAGCTCCATATCCTTGTAAAAACTTCCTATAGTATCCAGTAAGGCCAAGAAATCCCCTGAGCTCTTTAATGGTGGTAGGAAGTGGTCATTGTTGCATACAAGAAATCTTGTTAGGATCAGCAGAGACTCATTCAGCTGTGATGATATGTCCCAAATATTCCAAGGAATGTTGGCCAAAGCAACACTCAGACTGTTTTGCAAATAGCTGATGTTGTCCGAGGAGAGAGAAAACAATCCTGAGATGTTCCAAATGCTCAGTCATACAAGAGCTGTAAATGAGAATATCATCAAAGAAGACCAGAACAAATTTTCTTAAAAATGGTTGAAAGATTTCATTCATAAGTGCCTGAAATGTTGCAGGAGCATTTGTTAGCCCAAAAGGCATAACTTTGAATTCATAATGGCCTTGATGTATTCTAAATGCTGTTTTGAAAATGTCCATCTCATGTACTCTGATTTGATGGTAGCAACCTCTAAGATCAATCTTGGTGATGATCACTGCACCTTTCAGCTCATCCAATAATTCATCTATGATGGGTATAGGAAATTTGTCTTTAATAGTGATGTTGTTGAGCTTTCTATAATCAACACAGAACCTCCAAGAACCATCTTTCTTTTTCACTAAAAGTATAGGAGAAGCAAAATGGTTGTGGCTAGGCTGAATAATTCAAGTGTGCAACATCTCTTGAACTAGTTGCTCTACTACTGATTTTTGTATGTAGGGACATCTGTAAGCTCTTTGGTTAACAGAAGTTGAAAATGGTTGTAATGGAATTGTGTGATCTAAACTCCTCTTTGGAGGCAGTTGAGTGGGTTCTTGGAAAATATCAGTGAATTCTTGTAGTAGGGGAAGAAGAGGTTCAGGAGTGGTTGTGGTTGTAGTAGTGGCGGAAATAGAAAATAAATGACCCACAACACCATGAGTAGTTTTGGCAAAGAATTTCTTAACTGCTGAACCACTCATCATAAGTAAAGTGCTGTTAGGTTTAGCTCCTTGTAATGTGATCTTCTTATGATTGTATTTAAAAGAAATGCTGAGCTTAGAGAAGTTATAAAGCACATCACTTAATGTCCTGAGCCAATCTGCTCCCAATACAATATCACAACCTCCCAATGGTAATACTCTCAGATCTTCTATAAACTTGTGCCCTTGCATACTCCATTGAAGCTTAGAACACATGACATTACTACTTGTTTTGTCACCATTAGCAACAATAACCAACATTGGAGCAGTGGGAGTAATATGGCAGTTAAGTTGAGAAGCTAAACTGCTATCAATGAAGCTAGTGGTGCTACCAGAGTCAATCAGAATTGATACCTTATGTTTATTAAGAACACCAGGAATTCTTATGGTGTCTCTTGTAACTGTTCCGGTGAGAGCATGAAGTGATATCTCAATGTCAGAGTTAATTGGAGACTCAACAGCTTCCTCAAAAACTTCCTCCACTTCTGCATCTTGTGACTCAGAATTGTCCATTTGGAGCATAAATATTTTTTTGTTTACCTTTGCAAAAGTGGCCTGGCCTATAAACTGCATCACAGTTATAGCATAAACCTTGATCTCTTTTCTTCTGCATTTCCTCTGGAGTGAGTCTTTTTATGGTAGGACTTGCAGAGTTGGATTTGGATTGAGAAGGAGATAAGGATTTTGGGGTCATTGGTGCAGATTTAGGGGAAGTAAGTATGGGTTTAGGAGGAAAATTTGGTGAAGAGTATTGTCTGTTGTTGTTAAAAGAAGTATTGAATGATCTAGTAAATGGCTTAGTAGCTGCAGCTGCAATGTTAACTTTCTTCTCTTGTAATCTAGCTAAAGAAAAAGCTTCAGATAAAGTTTCTGGATGAAACATAGAGACAGATTTACCAATTTCTTTTTTTAGACCACTAAGGAAACTCATGATAAAATAAACTTCAGTAAGTGTAGGATTCATGTTTAACATCAAGGATTTCAAAGATTCAAACTCTTCATAATAATCATCTACGGTTGAACTTTGAATAAGTTTGTTAAAACTACCCACAAAATTTTCCTCAATGGGGTTTTCAAATCGAGCACAAATATGAGCAGTTAAATCTGACCATGTAATACGAGATCGATTGACCTGAAAATTTAAAAACCATTTCTCAGCTTTACCTTCTAAGTAGATTGAAGCAATATTCACCTATAGGTGCTCCTCAGTATCATTGATCTTGAAATACCTCTCACTCTTTTGGATCCATCTCCTTGGATTATCACCATCGAATCTAGGGAAATCAAACTTTGGTATTCGAGTATGATGATAGTGGAAAGGAGGTGTAGTATGGTGATTGAAGTTATGAGCATCATGATCTTCATTTTGAGAACCAGTAGGTCTCTCAGTATGATGTTGAAGAAAATTTGATCGCTTTAGTAATTGCATAAGATTATCAAACTTGGTAGTTAAAGCATCAACTGAACCACCAAGATCTGTGAGTTTTGTGTGAAGAATATCATGAGATCCCTTCAATTTTTCGACCTCAGCTTCAACTTCCTTCAAAGTCATGGTAGAAAAAAAAAGAAAGATGATTTTTGAGTGGAAGGAACGGCTCTAATGCCAATTGTTGTATACTTACAACAAATTAACAACAGAAATGATAATCTGATAGATAAAATTTGAATTAGTAACTCCTAAATCGAAGATTCAGGCAAAATCTGGCTGATGAACAGCGCAGCCAAATATCTATTTCATTTACTTATTGTTATCTGAGAAATAAGTTTCTCTTACAGCATTTAACCAATCCACGGAACCCTAGAGAGGAACAATGGATGACTGACACGTGACTAACATCTAATGGACAAAGTCGATTGTATTAAGGCACTCTACAATTGACTAAGGGCATCCTGGCACTAGCCGTTACTGTTGAGTATGCAACAAAGTTGTGATACTAAAATATTACAACCAACCTTGACATACCAACGCTTGGTGGGTTCAATCGAGCAATGCTCTAAAAATCTCCCTCTTTTTCAATGTTAGTGACAAAATTCTATTACATATAGAGAATACACGAATTAAAAGATATGAATATTACAGAACATAACATTTTCTTAACTCATTCTGCATACACTTGATTCCAAGTTTCAACAGCTTAAATAACCTGCACATATTCAAAATAAATGTTGTTGTTGACGCATTTGAATAACAAAAGCTTTACTCCCCCTAAAGGAAATCTAGGTAGATATTCAATCCGAACTTATTTATTCTTCTTCTTTTGTAGTATGATATGTTTCTCCCCCTTAGTTTGTGCTATACTCTCTCGTTAGATATATACTTTTCAACATATATATATCCTTTCTCAGTGATTAAAAATCACCCCTATACTCAATATATTTCCCCCCATTTTTATCACAAAAAATGACAAAGACATGAATGAATAAAAAATTAAACCGAAAGGATCTCACAAGTTCATAAGAACTCATACAACCTATTAGAGTTATGCACGAAGGTCTAACATACCATTTTAGATAACCAATACTAAAATTGAAACTACCTAAGTAATTTGCTTTAGCACCTTATCAAGGAAACAATTGCCCAAAGAAATTTTTCGTTTTTATTTGATAAGCCAGAAAAGAATAGGAATTAACCCCGCTGCTTATCAGGATCCAATTATTCAAAAATAATTGTACCTCATTTAAACAAGATAAAACTAGAATACTAGTTTTCTTATCAAGGATCAAATTGGACTTGAACAATCGTACCTTGTTTTGATAAGCCTAAACTAAGATCAAAATTGACTCAGTTTTTCTTATAAGGAATCAATTGGACTAAACAATTGAATCTCCTATTTCGTTACACAAAAGCAAGAATAGGCAACTTAAATCAGCTTTTCTTAACAGGAAAACGATCCACAAACATAAATAAATCGTTACCTTACTCTTCGATATGACAAACTAGGATCCAAATCGATCAAGTTTTCGTATCAGGAAAGATTATCAAAATAATTTTTCCCTCGGTTTCCACAACCACTCTTCCCACAAATATATGACGTTTAAGCACCAGTTCCTGTGAGTTGTTATTCCCTGAACATGTGATTCGGAATCCGCTTCGTGCTTTCCGTTGAACCCTGGAACTAAATAGTATAAAAGAATGGAGAATGAAACATCATTGAGTTTCGACACGAATTGAGGCATGAACCAGAATCAGTATCATAAACTGTGGGGGACGTAAAGAACGGGAGAAACTGACCATTTAAGAAATATCGATAGTTTATTTTCTCTCTAGTTTTCCAGAAACAAATAAGTGTTATCAACTTTGGATGCGATATAAATCGAAAGGGCGTTATCGATTTTGGACAGGACATTGAATCCACCCATGATTTAGAATGAACTTCGTGTTGAGAACTGGTGTGTGTTTTTTCTTCTGAAACCTTAAGAGTAAAGAGTATAAAAGAACGGGAAATAAAGTGTTATCGAGTTTCGCCACGACATAAACAAGATCGAGGAGATCAGAATCAACTTATGAACCAAGATCGGTTTCGCGTAAAAGAATGAGGAATGAAGCGTTATCGAGTTTCAATGAGAATCGAGTCATAACCCAGAATAGGTTGCACATACTCTTGGGGCCGTAAAGAATAGAAGGGAAAAAAGAGCACTTAAGAAATATCTATAGCTTATCTTTTCTGGCTAGTTTTCAATAAATAAATAAATGTTATCTACTTTGGACGAGATAGAAATGAAAATAGCATAAATGTGTTACTGATTTTCTACACGACACTGAATCCACCCATGATTCGGAATTAGCTTCGTGTTGAGAACTGATATTATTTTTATTCCGAAACCTTAGGAGTAAAGAGTATAAAAGAATGGAAAATAAACCGAGAGAAAAGTAACATTTAAGAGTATAAAAATGTTATTGATTTTGGACCCGACGTTGAATCCACCCATGATTCAAAATCGGCTTCGTGTTGGGAATCTGTAAAAAATATTCTTCGGCAACCTTGTGAGTAAAGAGTATAAGCGTTATCGAGTTTCGACACGACGGAATCGAGATCGAGGTGATCGGAATCGACGGAATTGGCTTCTCGAACCGGGGGCGTAAAGAGCGAAAATGGGAGGGGCATTTAAGTCATTTCGACAGATCATCTTCCTTCTTTAAGAGATCTTTTTCAGGACACAAATGAAATCGACTAGAACAAAAACAAGAACAACCTAGAAAAAGTGAGAAATGAAATTGCGATTGATTTGGGGTGGGTTTAAGCTGCTATAAGCTGATCAAGAAGACATCTCTTTGATTGATTGATTGATTGATCATCTCATAACATCTTAAACCCACCCCATATCCCAATTCCGTTTTAACACCCCACAAAACTATAAGATGATGAAACCTTCAGCTCTGATCGTCACCGCCTTAACAGACTGTATTTCAACTCATTACGAGAGCAATCGTTTTTCTAGGGTTTCCTTTCCATCTCTCTCTCCCTCTCACAGAGAATTCCCAATTCGTTCTGCTACTGAAAATGACGAACAAGAACAAGATTAGCAACAATCACCAATCAAGCAACAATTCATCAAAGAAAGGTATTCCTAATATCAATTCTGAACTTACCAATGAAACTGAATCAGGTTCGCGATCTCATAATCTTTCTTTTGGGGATAAACAAATAAACGTCGTGGAAACAAAAGATGTTGAGATTCTAAATTCGTGGATTCAACAACTCCTATTGAAAAAACCTAGATCTTTAGGGTTCTCAGTTCATCCAGGGGGTAAATCCCAACTTATTGCATCAATTAGTATTCTACATAATTCAAATTGTATGATCTTCAAGGGTTTACAAGCTCTGACCTCTCTTCCTGATGTTCTTGATCAATTATTCCAAACCCTAACAATTAAATTCATAGGATATAGGATGGTGAGTAAAGACACAAAGGATAGTTTTGCAATCCAGTTAGGGTGTCAATTGGGCTCAAACTTTATGTTCCTTACCATGAATGATAAGAAAGTGCCCTAGAGTTCAGACTTTAACTGAGGTGGTGGATGATAAGCAGAAATCAAGCCAGAAACACTCTTCAACTTGGTGCAATCCATACTTAAGTGTTTATGATATTCGCTACTCAGTTTCAACACTGCTTCTTTGCCAAGAGGCTGAAAGCGCTTAATCAATGTAAGTGCTATAATTCGTTCTTATATGTTCTATGATATCCAAAAGCTGTGTTTTTCATAATCTTGAATTTTTGTAACGTTGTTAATTTCTGAATTTTTCTTTATGTGTTCTGTGTATATTTATTGATAAACAAATGTTGCATTTGGTTTAAAGGGATAGCTTAGGTTTAGTGAATGTGGTAACACCAGTACTTCCTTTACATATAGGTTCTCTTTTGACTTGATTATACTTATGGGTTTTCTTTTTACTTGATTATACATAATACTACCCTAAGACCATCCACAATGTGTATATGGTAAAGCCTAAATTTAGCTTTTGTTTTGGCTTTAGCATAGTGTTGCTAGTTATGGCAATGTTAAGGAAAAATGCTAAAATTCATTTGGAAAAAGCCAGACTCCTTTTGAGAGTGAGTCAGATTCTATCTCAAACTGAGCCAGGTCCTCGAGACTCCTTTGGAGAGCGAGTCTGAGACCAGATCTGAGAACGAGGCGCAAGTTAGGCTGTTTCTCAGATATAGTCCGTAGAGAAGAACTAGGAATTGATGAGATAATGTCTCAGATGGAACCCGTGTCATTTATAGCAATAGCTATATTCGATAGTTAGCATATGGAAATGCCATATATGCTAAATAAATTACAGCTGTAGGCTGTAGCAAGCTCCATTGTGAGTGATTTTAAAGCTAAAAAGCTATAATTTCCCACCATTGTGGATGGTCTAAGGGCCTAACAGTGTTCTGCGAAGTGAACAGAACCCCTAAAATGTGTCAGAAAAACAGCTTTAGGCTCATATCAATCAGGGTACCCCAAGCAAGAACCCGATTTTGTGATGTGTGTTCTGAGGACCAAACTGATATTATCAACCGTGCTAAACAAGTTTTCTTTTTTGGTTTCTGCCTTTTAGAAATAATGTGATAGTATCACTTGTTTTGCTTCTCTGGTTCTCGTTTATTGTTTGGATCACTTAATAGTGTCCCTGTAGTATAAATTCATAAAGGTTACTTCTTTCATCCGCAGGGAGGTGCATTGAAAGGTTCTTGTGCCTTTTTATTGGTCTTATCCTCTATTTGTCGGTTTGGTTTCAGTTAGGCCAGTGTCGCATTTAGTGGCATTTGTAGTATGCTGTGACTATTCTTTTGACCTTCCCTTGTAATTCCAGCTTGAAATAGAACTATGAAGTCACTTTCCCAATATAACAAAAACTCTTCACACTTTCCAAATCTAGTTTAACTTCTATCCAAGTTAGGAATTTCCTGCGTTCTTACGGAAACTTCACCAAAAGTGCGGCCCAAAAGTCATATATCCCACTACCAAATATCACATCCAACAAGTACCCCCTTTATGATTCGATGAAACTTTATGATTCCCACTTTTAGGTTCATAACTCCTGCATCCGGAACTTGTAGCACCATCTCGCCATTTTCGCTGCCTTTTGCACAGTTTCTGCAGAACTGGTTCAGGCATTTGGTTAACCAGCTTGTGTGCATTTTGCTGTTAACTGAGACATTATGTTGTTGCTGAAATCCCAGCCTTCTATACCTCCTTCCCCGTTGAAATCCCAGGCTTCTAAAATATCAATCGCTTCTAGGTGTGCTTAATGTATTATCAAAAAAGTCTGGCTAAAGAATCTACAGACAAAGAAGTACTTTTCATAGTTAACTTCCTCTAGGTCCCTTATCGTCCTACAGCTATACGCTCTCGTAGCCCATGAACATGGCTTGGATGAAAGGACTGCGAAGTAGTGAGAAAGAGAGGATCTGCAGTGACTCGACAAGTATACAGAAAGGCAATGGGGAAAGCTAGCAAATAACGAAGGGGAGCAGATAACTCACTAGGCAAAGCAATTAGATTGAACTCAAGAGCTGTAAGCAAACCAATTAGCTAACCCATTTACTCCATTGTTAAAAAATCTATATCTTTATTGCAAAGCAAGTCAACTACTGCAACAAAAGCAAAGCTACTAACTGCTAACTCAGTAGTTGAGAGCATCCCGTTCCTCTCATAGCTGTGATTCCTGTGTTCTTGGCTTTCTTGTGTGGGCCCATCATATGTTTAGCTTGGATTGGTATGATCTTTTCAGCACTGTAGAAGAGGGAATCGGGAGATCAATCGTAAGCAACAGGATAAGTAAAGTAGGCGAGAGTGCATATCTTCCATCTGTGTGATTGTAAGAAGGGGAGGTGAGATCCAGAGAAAAGGTATACTTGGCGTCTTTTTTGTTCGATCGAGGAAATTCCCTCATATACACGAAGCCTACGAAGCTCAGCCCTGTGACACTATCAACCAACGCTTTGTTCCCGGCCCAGGCGCCTACTTCCTTGACTGTCCATATCCGACACCAAACTTTCATTGCTCTCCTCTCTCCGCTTATGTCATCACCATTTGGATATTACTTATTTACGCTATTTACAGTTAGACTAAGCGGACTACTTCTTTCGAATGAATACAATTCACGGATAAGCTTCATTCTACTTTTTACGCTGCATCAGATAGCTACCTCCGTTACGGTTCGTACAATTTCAATGATCTGGATTTCTCTTTTTTAAATTTCGTTGCCCAGGAGATGTTAAAGCTGCATAGATTATTTGCCCCTCTGAGCTACAGGCCCCACCCCGTCTCCACAGGATCTGTTCTCGGGAGTACCCTCAAAAAGGAACCTTTCCTCAGCCATTTCATTTCGGGTTACAAATCCACTTTGAAGTTGACTGATTCGCTCGGCCAATCGTCGGAATGTGTACGAGATACCATAAGGGCCCAAGATCTCAATAGCACCTTTGTCTAAAGCTTCGCTATCTATTCATGTAATTTCCAATATAGAACTTGAAGACGAGCGCTCGTCGCTATTTATCTCTCTCCAGAAGTCACAATGTACGCGTCAATAGTGTACCGAAGGCATCTTTAGAGTATACCGAATCAGTATAGCTACCCTTCTTCTGACACAGCAACGCAATTTCAATCAGTATCCAAAAGAAGTGTTACAGAAACTCTTTCTTCCATCGGAGGGAAAGTCGACAACTCTTTCCAGACCTTGAATTGGGAGCAAAGGTTTACATTAAATTATGAGATCTCTGGTCAACTGAGTAAACTTTGAGGGAAGTCTTGGGCATCAAAGGTAGCTTGGAAGTCCTTCTTTAGGCGAGCACTATGATCCTAATGAGTCACAGTCCAATGCCTTAACCGCACATCCCTAGGGAGGTTCCCGTTCTCGTTCCAGTTCCTGCTACCGTTCCAGAGCTTCAGTTCCTGCCGAGTGAAGGTCTGAGCCAGACCATCCAAGAGGCGAATATATCGAAGTTCCAAGGATCTAATTTTAGAATGAATCTCTTCCAACTGGAGCCCTTTTCGGTCCTATTCCTTTTCCTTTTTCGGTTCCCACTCCACTAGGACTGTGTTGACTGAAGCTCTCTTTCTCCATCTAATCTTGATTTGCTGTAAACAGACGATAGTCTCAATTGGCTTATTCGATGCGAACTCTCTTAATTTTTGAGTTAACCCGATCGAGTTCACCTCTTTCTTTATTTTCTTCTCTATTAGCTTCTTTCTTCCAACGTCCAACGGGGGTCACTTCTGCTATTGCGACGTGCGATGGTTGTAGTCTAATACCATAGAAACGGCTATACATTCTATCGTCAATACTTTTTCACTTGCGTTCTCGTGCTCTTTCTTTGAGTCCGTTTCTTGTTCCTATCATATTGCTCTTTCATGGATAAAAAATGGTATCTTCTTTGTCTGGGAACGCTACGAACATAATTCCTTTCTTCTAACGATCTCCTTCTTGCGTTTATTGAATTGTAAGTCCATGGAGTCAGACTATTGCCAAGACCTATCTTAAGCACCTTCAACACCAATGGTACTCAATTTCTCATGCACTTCTTAAGCCCAGATAACTTCATCCTCCATTTCCATTAGGCCCTCTATGTCGATCTAGCAAAGAATGGAAGATCCCGGCCATAGACCACCAGAGATGCCAATGTTTGATTTTCTCTGATATTCATGAATCTTGGTAATAATTGAAGCGTTCCACTTGGAAAGTATGTTCCAGATTTTTATTTTAGCATTGTAAAGAAGTCAGAGAATTTAATAACTCTCCTGTCTCAATGATATGGGCCATTGGTTTGACCAACGGAAAGCATGGGAAAAGGATTCAGAAGAAGGAAGAAACGTTAGTGACTCCCTAAAAGAGCTATGTTTCCAAACAGAACTAGAAAAGTGAAATCCAGATCATTGAAATTTAAAAAAGACATCCATCAAATTTAAAAAAGAGAAGTCAAACTTCTCTTACGAGAAAAGTGAGTGTTCTTTCGTTCTTTTCTCTATCGCGGGACTTGGTAGATTTAAGGGAAATCTCGCATCTCAGCCCGGTTTAAAGGGCATTCACAGGCCCTATTGTTAATAAGCCCCTAAACAACTCATTTATAAGAGAAGGTTCTTGCTAATGGGAACACGGGACCTGTACCAAAGCTAGGATTGGACACCAATTTAGGAAGAATGACCGCAATGCTGGGCATGTCAGATAATGCGAACACTCATCGTTTACGGCATGGACTACCAGGGTATCTAATCCTGTTTGCTCCCCATGCTTTCGCACATCAGCGTCGGTAGAGACCCAGAGAGCTGCCTTCGCTTTTGGCCTTCCTTCGTAGATCTCCGGATTTCACCTTTCAAATAAAAGCCGTGTCCCGGAGGAAATCCTATATCAGATTATTACCGGTTCTATATGACACACGATCTCTTCAAAAAGATTCTTAGCGAGTGGAAGTCAGAGTAAGCCAGCAGGGATCTAGGCGTGAGCCGTAATTAAAACATTATAGAGTTGATGATTTCCACCCAGAATTTGATCACCGGGTCGTGCTAATTCCATACGAATCAGTACTGAGAAGCATGTACCCATCACTCCAGCAATGGCGCCGAAGATGAAATAGAGAGTACCTATATGTTACAGAACCATGAATGGCCCTGTGGTTAATGAATTGGCATCAGCTTTTAACTTAGATTCTTAGGTAGCAAGTAGTTGCTTATCACTGGTTATGTCAGAGTTACTGTGCTTTTGGTTTAGAATTGAACTCGAGTTTTATTACTTAAAACTATGGTTGTAGTAGATAGATCCAGCTAAAGCTATGGGAGGGCATCTGCATACCCAGGAATTAGTTGGATGAAGGAGCTGATTAGTGTTTTATAAATTGTAGTACAAGCAATGGCGGGTTCAGGCATTCGTTCCACCCAGATATAATCTGCCCAAAGGAGAAGATAGGGTAGTTACTAAATCACATCTAATCTAAGTTGGGGTTAAGAAGAAATGGTTTCAGTATTAGTTGCATAAATAATGTTTGCTGATGATGCAAAAAATTTCGTCCTGCTTCTTATCTTCTTCCTCGCCTTATTCGTTTTTGCTGTTGAGAAAGAAGGTGGAAATTAGAGACCATTTATGTTTAGATTGTTTTGTTACAAATTAACATTAGTTTGTTTCATCAAGTTTTTACACAAATCTTCTTGGTTTGTTTTGCTTTCTTCTGTTTAGTGTATGTATGATTACTATTCTACTGTTTGTGAATGTATTCAACTGCTTGGCTATAATTATATTCTTTGTTTATTTTTTATAATTGCAGGTGGTGGGCGTTAAGGTTCACAGAAGTCTAGTCTGGAGGTTGGACGAGGTTAGAGTATAGTGTTGCTGAGTACTTATTACTTTGTTTTTGTTACTGTATATTTAGGTATTTGTTATGTTCTTTTTGTTGTTGAGATTTTTAGCTTTATAAAAACTGTATATATTATAGAACTCTTACTCACATGATATATTAGGGTGGTTTCCGGAACATGATGAGCGCTCCTATAGGTGCCAACCTAGTTGGGATGTGTAGTGACGCGTGCTGATCCCGAAATCACTCTTGATTTTTGTTTGTGTCTATAACCTGATTTTAAGTAATTTCATATTTTTTTTTACTTTTAAGAATTCAACTGTTTTGGATTTAATATGAATTTTACTTTCCCACGTGTCTAAATCTAAATATACTAGTAACTCTCAGAGAGAGAACATGAGTAGAGTTGTTTGGCTTTAAAATGCATAATAATCAATGAAGGTCTTAAACTTGTAGATCAAAACAATAAATGGGAAGTTGGAGATAGACAATCATTGACATTTGCTTTGATAATTGGCTCCTTATAATAGAGGGCAAATGTTAACCTCTACATGGAGGCTAGGCATAGGTTAAGGAGCAATTAATGCCACTTTTTGCTTATAATTTTGAGATTCTTAATTAATATTAATAGTTTTATTTTAATAAATGTTCATTTTACATTAATGTCCCTGAAATTAAATAAAAATGTAACCTTGATTTATCGTTTCAAATTATCTTTTCATTTATCGTTTTAGAAGGGAAAAAATCCTTACAGGCTTAAACATATTATGATTTTTACCATAAATTAAATTAGGCAATATCATCATAATAAATTATTAAATTAAGGAAAAAAGATCCTCATAGACTTAATAGTTCTCAATATCGTCAACTATTCCCTTCTTTATCTTTGCTAGTGTCTCTATGATGGTGTTCTCAATTCTTAAAGAAGGAAAAAAAACAAATACTAAAATCAATCACATCCAACTTCTTCTCTATAATGATCGGGTTTGATGATTTGTTTTATCTTTTAATGTTTATGTTGTTTGATTTATGGATTTGAAATGTTTGATTTCAAAATCACCTTACTTCGAAATATATATCAAACGATCAAAATATAAATCAGATTGAAGTTAATTTGCTTTGAGGACTTGTAGAAATGGTGTAATGAGAAGGCATATCATCGTTTAAGGATACAAGGGTATTAATGTAATCTGATTACTCATTAAAACACAATTAACTTTAGGTGTTTTCCCAATACAAAATCTCTTAATCCTATGTAAGCTAGTAATTAATTATTAGGTCTTAACCTACGCATGGATGCATAGGTTAACATGGCCCATAATAGAGTTCAGAAATTTCCCAACAACAACCTAACACTTGTGGCCTCCCTGGAAAGTGGAATCTTAACCTCATTTAATCTTCTTTTCCTACAATTTGCAAAACAGCTCTTCTAAACAGACCGCATAAAAAACCATCTTAAAACCGCACATACTCATTTTTTTTAGTGTGGTCCTAATGGGCCCTGTGGAGGACAGCAGGGGCCAGTATTTATGAGAGCTTTTGCGGGCGGGTTTTTTTACATGGTTTTTGTTGACGGTCTGTACATCTTTTCTGTTTGCAAAAACGATAAACTCATATGACTTCTTACAAAGTCTGGAGAGCTTACAGTCAAATCTATGTACGAAAAGCTGAAAATTCTTTCTGAAAAGAGTTATGGGCTCGGAGAATGCCACATAAAATCAAACTATTTATTTTCTGGAAGTGTTCACAAGGTGCCTTAACTACCTATTTAAGACTCTTTCAAGAACCTCGTGGTTTCTATCTGAGTTTCTAAACTATTCTTACAAAGATCCATCGGCTCATTAGAAAGGCAACCTGTTCTCTTTTAGCTCAAAATGTGTACCCAAACTCTGATGTCAATTTAATCATTTGGATAATTTCAAAATTCTTAACAGTGACTAATTATTAAGCACACTACACTACAATTCCCACAAGTTGAATTGCTAGTTTCTCCACCAAACAAAAGGCCAGCGCAAGAACCATACATAGTCCATTGCGCAAGTCGATCACATTATCATATCTCCTGAAACATGGGAGTCGGTAGAAGACATTTGAATTGCTCATAGTCTTTGCTTTATAAAAGCTCTTCATAGAACATGCCACTCCAACTTATGAATCATCTTGCCTTTTACGAGCGTTAGTATGACATCATTGGCCTAACAATGGCAAGATACACCTTTTTTGCAAAATTAAATTTGCGGTTTTTTGGGTCCAATAACATAACTCAGTGGTATCCCATCAACTCTAATAAGGGTAAAGATTTGTAATAAATTAGTTATATCCAGGTTTAATGGTCCAACTGGCTGGGCTTGGATAGGAGCCTGGATCCCACTTTCGTGTATAAGAAAAAAAGAAGAAAAAAACTGGCCCCTTCAACATTTTTTCGAAAATGCAATATAAAAGGTTTTTATAAGAATTATAAAATTTCCACGTGAGATTAATAGGGTCAACAAATCCGGACTCATTTATAGCAAATGAAACAAGTTATGATTCATATCACTAAAGTAGAAGCGGGACTTAACACATAATGCGGGCTTCCTTGCATGTGTACAAAAGAAAAAAGAAAAAAAAAAAAACAAATTCTAGTCTTAAAATACTTGGCCGAAAATATTTTGGTTTAAAAAAAAAGACGAAATTATAAAACTTGTAATAACTGCGACAAAAGATGCTCTCCATCAAAAAAATTGTGCTCCTCATTCTTCCTGAGATGGTTGTGATTTTTTAGAGACCCATCCGACCCACGTCTTTGATGCTACTCCAAGATCTTTCAAGGAAACTAGGCTGTTCATGTGTGGAATTCCTTGGAACGTCTCAAAGGAAGAATCCCTCTTAACAATAAGATTCATAGATTTGGTTATTGGATCATAACATTTTAGTCCAGATCCGGACCAAATCAAAACTTCGTTGTTCTTTGTGAGGGCGAAGGGCTCAAGGAATAATCTACCATCTTTTTCCCATTCTACGATAAAATCCTTGCTCCAACTCCAATCGTGGTAATAGTCATGTTCTATCACGTCGTAATTACTTTTGTTCACCTGATTCCTGTTCTTTTTAAAGGACCATATGTCTACACAATCATGATCTGGATGACTACAAGACACAGATGCCCTCCCAACATTGTAAGATAAACAACTCTTCCCTCGTCATATCTAGGAAACTGAAAACATGGTGGTAGTGGTGGGAGTTCTCGAAAACTTTCATCCGCCAAACCAAAAGCTACAATCTTCTTCTTCTTATCGTCCTTCCAATAAAGTGAGTCATTTGCAAGGATGCCCTCGTTAAGCAATGCATACTCGGTTTCTGTTATATTTCTCCAACCAGTACCAGTACCACTACCCCTGCCAAGAGTGTACACTTGGACCTGTCCCTTGGCAGTAGAGACCTGTTCCTTGGTAGTAGAATTTGGGTCACCGAACCGATCTGCAGGACACAATATCCTTACAACTTTGTACTCGTCAGTAGAAGGAAGGTAACCGAATCCGCTCACAATATCCCAAGATTTACCCCATGATCCGTCTTTGCTTATTCTTGGGAGAATTACGTATTCACTTGTGAGAGGATTGCAGATGTAGACAGGATCACGAACACCTTTACATGGTAGTGTCAGGCAAACCAAGCCGTTGAAAGAACCAACTATGACTTGTCCTCGGCGTTCTTCTTTTAGTGGAGGAAGGTTGAGCTTTGTTATTTTTGTCTTGTAAAAATTCTCCTCCTTAAGTTTGGTACTTTTAATAACGTCATAATCTGCATAGTAAAGCTGAATGATAGGCTCTGGGGAACACGAGAACGAGAAAAAAATACCAAGACTTACTTTTCTATCCGAAAGAAGTTGTCGCCATCTTTTACACACTAGTTTGCAGTTTAGGACATATTCAACAGGAACTCGAGAAAGAATTTTTGATTGAATATCCTCGTGAAAATCTTCCATCTTATGAAATACAGATTCAACAGGACCCTGAGAAAGAATATTTGATTGAATTGGAAAAAATAAAAAAATATCTCTGCTTGCTTCTGAATTATGCTGTGCTTGTGCTGCCTTACATAGCATATATATGAGTTTTTGTACAGACTTACTGCAATCAGGAACAACTAAGGATTTCTCGATTTGATTCTCTGATTTATTGCTCCGTGTATGTTTAGGAAAGCTACAGCAAATGAGTAATTAATTAGAATCGTGGTAATAAAACATGGTAATAGATCGACCACAAGTTGAGAGTTCCCAAATTTGGTTCTACACTTTCCGACTTTAGAGCATCTCCAACGAGTTCCTACTTTATATTTGGTAATCTAAAGCTGTTAGGAACGTTCTTATGAGATAACAACACCGACTCCGCTCCAAACAAAAAAAGTCTAGAGTTATCTAGGAAGTTTGCAAGGTACTTGAATTGTCTAGAAGAAAGTTGAAAAACAGTCGGCCATATACGGATAAACTAGATAGTTAGTAACCCGTGCTAACCAGGTGGTAATTCTTATCTCTTTTCATAAGTGATTATGTCGTGTAATTGTGGTTTTCAGATGATTCCGTCATAGAAACCAGGTGGGGTGGGGTGGGGGGTCAAGGTTGCAAGTTTTGTTTCAATTTTGACGTAATAAAATAAAAAAACAATACTCCAAAAGAGTTAATTAATTAATATCGACAGAAAATCAATTTCCAAAACGACAGAACATAAGAAAATATTGACAGTGAGATGATTAATGGGGATTTGTTATTGGATTCTCAAAATTATAGTATTTGGAATACCAAAGTTATTTTGGAACTATGATGCCGAAATGTCAAGATAGGATTTGATTGTTTTGACAACGAGATAAGTTAACAGATAGAGATATGCGTAAGCTTGTGAAAATACAGACACAAATAAAATTTGGGAGTCAAAATGGGGACTTGATTATAGTATTTGGCTCCTCCCCTGGTTGTAGAGAAGCTAGAGGGCCAGACTCAAAAGTAAGGGGAATCGGACACAAAATAAAGCTAAAGCGATGCACATCTCATTCTTACTTCTTCCTTTCTTTGTTCTTTTTTTTTTTTTCGTTATCTATAGATGCCCGATTTTTCTTCATATCCAAGCATACCTAAAATTCTCCAAGCAAATCTTATAAAACTGTAATATAGAACATAGACAAACCCAAACATCTAACAAAAAGATTCTTGTGTCAGTCTTTGGCAGGGAAAAATGGGACATGAAGCGAGTTCTAGCGTTACAAAATGCTTGATTCCTCACAGGATTACAGATAATCTACATTTTTGGTCAGATGGTGCAGCCCATTTACGTTTAATCACCGGTAAAGTTGTCGTCCTACGGAGCCTTGGCCATTCCGGTCCTGGGAAATCTGGTTCTGCTCAACTCTATAGTAGTACTCAAATAGACACAGGTATGTAATCTTCGGCCATAACTAAAAAAATAATGTTTTCCTATGCCTTCTTTTCTTGCCGTACTAAGGCAAATTTTGAGGTACTGTTATAGGCACAGGAAGAGGAAAACTTAGCGAAAAAGCGAAATTTAAGAAAGGGAAGAATACGGAACACAATGGTATGAGCACAAAAACTTATAAAGTGAAGTTCCACATTGAACAAGATTTTGGAGTACCAGGTGCTTTGATCGTAAAGAACCGGAACAAAAATGAATTCTTCCTGCAGTTTGTGATACTTGAAGAAACCGATAACCGGAATATTCGTTTCGACTGCAATTCATGGGTTTATCCATTTAGTAAGACAAAATCTGACCGTTTATTCTTCTCCAACACTGTAAGTTAATTAATTCCTCCAATACTTGTGTCAATGCACCTTACTTTTCTTAACTTACAATTTGAATACGATTCCTCTTCCTCTTCAGAGTTATCTTCCGGGGAAAACACCGGAAGCACTAGTAAAGCTTAGACAAGAAGAACTCGTTACGATAAGAGGAGATGGAACGGGAGAAAGGAAGAAATGGGATCGGATTTACGACTATGATTATTACAATGATCTTGGCAATCCTGACAAAGACCAACAACTTGCAAGACCCGTCCTTGGCGGATCAAAATTGTATCCGTACCCACGTAGAGGAAGAACTGGCCGCCTCGCAACGAAACAAGGTGTTTACCTCACCTTCTCAGGAGCCTTTTTCATTTTGTTTATATTTATATTTATGTTATAGTAGAGTCTCCAACAAGCTTATATCTTTTTATTTAGACCCTTCAACGGAGAGTCGACCAGGAATTATCACCTTAGACATTTACGTTCCACCAGACGAACGATTTAGCCCAGCGAAATTTTCAGAATTCATATCAAATATTGTTAGAGCAATTGTACACTTCATCATACCCGAAGCAAAATCAATATTTCACCAAAGTTCTGGTAATTATGAATCGTTCGCTGAGATACGGGAAATGTTCGCTAATAACCGGAACCAGAAGTTAGAAGGATGGATGATGGACAAATTGAAGTATTTCCCGGAAGATCTTTTTAAGGAAATTCAAAAAGCATCTAAAGAAAAATCAAGCAAGTTTCCAATTCCTCAGATAATTGCAGGTACGAGTTAAAAGTTTTAGGACCGTATCTTATACGATTACATTGAGCCAAACATTTCTTGATGATATTTTTTGTTGTATGTTTTGATGATAGTGAATGAATTGGCATGGAAGGATGATGCAGAATTTGCTAGGGAAATGCTTGCTGGTCTTAATCCAGCAGTAATCCAATGTTTACAGGTAACAAAAAACATAGGAAACAATTTTGAACCCGCAGTGCAAGTTCAAAACCGAATTCGCAGCCCTATAGCCATCCGATTACTAAGATCTGACATCATCTAACTGTGAATTTAACCACAGTTAGATACCCGTAACTTCCGTATTTTAAATTGATTTTCATATATTCACTTATCTGTTTCTTTATCCCTGGCACGAACTTACTAATTCCTCTTAACATCTTGTTATATCTTTAGCTCTGTCACCAAGATATGCAAACAAGTTCTTTGTATACATACTTCATGAATCCATATTAGCTGGTACATATGATTGCATGAATAAAAGAATTGAAGGAGAGAAAGAAAAAAACAAAAAAAACAAGACACATACAATAGAAAGTTATCCAGTGCATGAAGTTCTTTACCTCGTTTAATTTTACACTTCTGTTGATATAATGGGTTGCGACCTTGAATCATAGTTGGTTCATATACCATATAGTTATTAACCATATGTCAAGCTTATTTTAATTGGAGAATTAGGTCAATCAGTTCGAATCTCAGCGTGAAGTTGTGGATAGTAGCAAAGTATCTATGGCATAGTGGAGTGGTAGAATCTCCAATTTGATCTTAGATTTTTTTTTGAACAACTAAGCTGCTTAAATATAGTACTGCGATTTAATGGAGTCGGCACTGAGACTCCAAGAGAGATTGATTCATTGTTATCAACATCTAAGGCATGCATGGGGGTACCTCTTTTAAGTCGGTACTAACAAGAATTTCAAAGAGAGATATTTCTTGCACATCTGAACCAAATAGACACACTTCTTCAAGATCTTCATCTACATATTAGCAAATACATTTCTTGAGATGCTGTGTTCGTGATCTTATTTCTGCAAGCATAAGCTCTGATTTTCTGCGAGCATAAGTTCTTATTTAGGGTTTATACTTGGAATAAAATTCTAAGTTTTCCAAAACGAAAAAAAGATATGAAAGATCTCTCTCGGGACCAAAAATAAGGATTCTGTTAGGAGTATTAGAATTTGCTGTGATATTTAGTATAGATACAGCAGTTTAACTTTGCACAAAATACGGGTATTTAACTGTAGCTAAATTCATAGTTAGATGATGTCATATCTTAGCAAATCTAAAGGCTATGAAATTGCGAATTCAGTTTTGAACTCGCGCTGCGAGCTCAAAATCTTTTCCAAAAACATATAGCTTACTGTAAGAAATCAAACAATATTTAAAGGCCAGTGTCACTGTAGTACATTGGTAAAGTCACTGGGTGAAGATACCAGTGACCTGAGTTTGAAACTCGCTAGCACCAAATTCTTTATCGATTATAAAAAAAATAAAAAATAAAAATATATATTTAAAGTGAAATGCCGTTGGTGGCAGGGGATCGAACCCACGGCTTACGGTATTAAAAGATACTTAAACTTACTCAACAAGTATTGCTTGTACAGAAATTTCCACCTGAAAGCAAAACAGGAAGATTGAGCAAAATAAGAGATTCACACATTGAGCACAACCTAGATGGCCTTACTCTTGAGATGGTAATGCAGTATTCCGATCGTCGACATTATTTTCAGAATTTAGTTTATGCTTTCCATTAACTCTCATATACAAGTTTTCTGTTTAAACAATATTTTGGACAGGCAATGGAACAATGGAGGATATTCATATTAGACCACCATGACTATCTCATGCCATTTTTGAACAAAATTAACAAAGAGGGTGGTGTATCTGTTTACGCATCGCGAACACTTTTGTTTCTAAGAGATGACGGCACATTGAAACCACTTGTTATAGAATTAAGCTTACCCGGTTTGGATAATGAAGATGGAGGTGAAGAAATAAATCGAATTTTTCTTCCAGCAACTCAAGGCATTGAAGCTGCATTATGGCAAATAGCAAAAACTCATGTTGTTATTAATGACTCCGGTTACCATCAGCTAATAAGCCACTGGTATATACATAAACATTAGTACTTTTTTGAAGCAATTTCTTGTACATATTATTGACTGACTCTGTGATGCTGCTATTGTGGTCACGGACGTGACTAGGCTGAACACTCACGCAACTGTAGAACCATTTATCATTGCAACGAAACGACAGTTGAGTGAGATGCATCCAATACATCGCCTACTAAATCCGCATTTTAAAGATACAATGCATATCAATGGAATTGCTCGGAGTATAGTCCTAAATGCTGGAGGGGGTCTAGAGAAGTCGTTGTTCACAGGAAAGATTTCCATGGAGCTTTCGTCCAATCTCTATAAGAATTGGAGATTTGATGAACAATCCCTTCCTAACGATCTTGTCAAAAGGTATAAATCCTCCAATATTCATTCTCTTCACAAATTTGTACACCATACTTACAGTTAGCGTGCAATTTCAGACGTTTGGCGATTAAAAGTGAAAAGAATCCGTCCGGGGTTCAACTTCTTTTTGATGACTATCCTTATGGAGCCGATGGACTTGATATATGGAATGCTATCAACACATGGGTCAAAAATTACTGTGCAATCTTCTATACAAACGATGAAACCGTAAAAACCGATAAAGAAATTCAAGCATGGTGGTCTGAAATCCGAAATGTAGGTCATGGTGACAAGTGCATTGAAAAATGGTGGTACGACATGTCTTCAGTCTCTAACCTTATAGAGGCGTTAACAACTCTAATCTGGATATCATCGGCTCTTCACGCCTCCGTAAACTTTGGTCAGTACGGATACGGTGGTTACCCTCCTAACCGTCCTGCACTATGCCAAAAATTCATTCCAAAAGAAGGTACATTTGAGTTTGCTGAGTTCGTTAGTGACCCGGAAAAATATTTCCTGAAAATGCTGCCAGAGAAAATGGAAATGAGTCTTGGTGTGGCACTAGTAGAAATTCTTTCGCGACATACATCAGATGAAGTGTACTTGGGGCAGAGACAGGCTGGGTGGACAGATAACTTAGAGGTTCGTCGAGGTTTCGAGAAATTTAGACAGAACTTGATCGAAGTCGAGAAGAAAATATTGGCCAGGAATAAAGATCCTAAGCTTAAAAACAGATTAGGACCTGCAAAGATTCCTTATACTCTTTTGTTTCCAGATACTTCCAATGTGACTTCTAAAGGGGGTCTTACAGGGAAGGGTATCCCGAACAGTGTTTCGATATAGCGCGCCATTAACTTTTCGACTTACAGGAGTGCAATAATATAAAATAGTGATCATCACAGTCACAGATCACTTAATCATGTATAAGCTTGATTCCATTTTGTGTGTTTCTTTTCCAGTTTGGACATGCATGTACGTGTTATATACATACGAGCATATCGCTCAGTTAAACGCTTGATGCACACTTTGTTTTAGCAACAATGCCAATGGTTTTAGGTTTTAGACTTTCAATTGTTAGAAACCCATTAGAATTGGGAAACACGAACCTTAGAAATATTGAGTGTCAAGAGTTGGTTTTCCTTTTTTAGGAAAGGTTAAACTTGGCCAAAAAAAAAAGAAAAAACCAAAAAAAAAGAACTTCCTAACTTGAGCAGTTGAGCTCAATCTCAAGAATTACTAATCCGATTTCTAGATGGTTTCGTTAATTAAATCACTTTCTATATTTCTTCTTTTTGTTTCCTATATATCTGAACCTAGACCCATTGATGTTCTCTGTTTTCGTTTGTTTTCTCTGCTTCTTCCTCCTTTTCTGTTTTATACTATCAATCATAACTCCCATAATATCTGAAACCCATCAAAAAACTTCCCCATATTCTAAAACAATGCATCCTCAATTGATAAAGCAGTCTCCCTCTGAAACACAAAAAGTCTCGGCACTAGCTCAGAGAAGGATTATAGTTGTGAAGAGGAATAAACCTGAGAAGAAAGTTTATACCCGAGTTCCGGCTGTTCGGATCAAGCCTTGTGGTGACGTATCAAATAAGTTTATCACCGATATAGATAGAGAAGATGTTGATAATCCTTTGGCCGCAGTGGAGTACGTTGATGAGTTATACAGATTCTACAAGCTTTCAGAGGGTTCAAGTCAAGTTCGTGATTATATGCACATGCAAAGCGAAATCGATGTGAGTATGAGGATGGAGCTTGTGGATTTGTTGGTTGCTACACATGACTTATTAAATCTTCCACCAGAAGCTTTATATCTTGCTGTGCATATTGTCGATCGATACCTTTCGGTGAATTTAGTTTCAAGAAACGAGTTCCGGTTGGTAGGGTTTAGTGCTTTGGTTATAGCAGGAAAATATGAAGATGATTTTGTGCCACCAGTAGAAGAATATGTTAGTCTGGCAGATGGGGATTTTAGCAAAAGGCAAATATTGGCCATGGAGAACTCAATCTTGGAGAAGCTCGGATGGACCTTAACCGTCCCTACTGCATACCACTTTCTAGTTCGTTTTATCAAGGCTGCTGTAGCAGATAAAGAGTTAGAAAATATGGTGTTTTTCTTGGCGGAACTGGGTCTGATGCAATATGCAATGTTACAGTACTCTCCATCAATGTTTGCAGCTTCTTGTGTCTATGCAGCAAACTGCGCCCTAAAGAAAACTCCTTTCTGGAATGAAACGTTCAAGAACTATACGGGTTTCTGCGAATGTCAGCTAATTGAATGCGCCAGACAACTGGAGAGTTTCCACTCAGAGGCGGCACAACATGAACTTCAAACTGTTTACAAAAATACTCAAGTTGTGAATTGTAGCGCAAGTACGCACAATCTCCTCTTTGTTTTAATTGATTGATACAGCAATCGTGCTTCTTATATATGTATTTCATGATTTTAAGCGGATTCATGGCATTGCTGGTGCTGCAATTATAGTTTCTGTGCAGCATGCCAACAACTCAAAGCCATTAATGTGGGATTGTACATATTTGTAAATAATTTTTAATTTGCTCAATTATGAAAGTTTGTATATATTTGTGTGAAAACTTTTACTCTTTTTTTTTATTGAATTTGCTTTATATAAGTTTTACTGCATGTGCTAGTGGTCATGACCAACTATACGCAATAGTGTCAATTTTCTATTTGTCAAACAGTTCTGCTCTATGAGATGGATTAGCATTCGTTACAAAGAAGCAAATTTATATCAAGGAATCAAAACCTGACATATCATCAAATGTTAGATGCTTTATTGACGAATAAGGCAACAGAGAAGCTGCTTGTCAAGATTAAGCCAGAACCGGAGAGATATTTGCACCAAAATTACAAGCTCACGGGTATGCGAACCCAAAGATGTTAACCAATTTTTAAAAGATCCGTTGGACAGAATATTTACATTGGATCCTGACAGGAGGGTGACAGTAGATAAAGCACATTAGAACTAAGTTAATTTTTGCCTAACACAACATTGACCACAAAGATAATACCAGTAAAGACGCACAACATTGATAACATATCGAGATACGGATCTTCCTTTGGCTGAACTACATTAGGTTGAACCTCATAAGGCTGAATTACATTATTACTAAAACAGTTACAACGTCTCCCTGCTGCCTCCCCACAGCCACAGCGGTAGCAAAATTTGTTTCTGCATCTGCAGGTGATAGTTGGACAACCAGAGGCACGCTCTACGTAACGTGCGCAAAAAGGACATCTAGTCCACCCTTGTCGTGCAACAGATTCTACGAAGAGAAGATCGTTTCTGTCAATCAATTTGACTTCTTTGTTCCTCTGTCTACTACACACGTGAACCTGTTGGTCTTTCAATGGGATCACACAGTTAAAACAGAAAAATATCTTGCAAGATGGGCACATTGTTTTTGTAATACCATTGTCACTGCGACATTCATTCAAAATCAACTCAGAGCAACCAGGACAGTGAGCTCGCTTATTATGATGAGCAAAGTTTGTAAGAATTTCAAACTCACAAAGCAAGTCACACCATCTAACGAAAACTTTTGATGAGACGTCAATGAAATTACGAACAGAGTTAATGTTTAAGCCCACGTTACAGTTGATACCTGGGCATTTAATTACCGAAGTACCGCCGTCGTAATTTTTTGCTTCTACATACTTAGCAATACAATCGTTGCAGAAGTGATGTTTGGATGCACATTCTTTGTTTTGCTTTTTCTCTTTGTTGTTGCTGCCGGAGTAGATGTTCTTGAATTTTGTATCGACCGGAAGAGATGATTCCATACAAATTTCACAAGTAAATTCTAGTTTTTCTTCTTCTTCACAATGCTTTTCTTCAGAATTATTGTGTTTTTGTTGTATATTACCCATTGATATAATAGCCTACTCTTATTACTCTCAAGTGTTGATTCCGCTTTAGTTTCTCAACACTTTCCTTAGGTAATGGAGCTGGAACTTTTCCCAATGTACTCACCCAGCCTATGTATATTCCAAGTATACTTGGAGGTCAAGTATAATACTTGGGAACCAAGTTATACTCCGACAAAAGGTATCGTACCAGGCTACCAGCTGAGCTATATAATAAGGCGTATTTTGGGATTACTTAGAGTTTTGTGGTGTCTATTATTACAAGTGGTTGCCAAGTCTAGGATACTTGGAGACCAAAGAAAACTTAAAGCTTGTAGCTTGACATCACATTACTCTCTACACAGAATCTAATGATTTTCCATTACATCACATTACCAAAAAAAAAAAAAAAAACTTGATTATAATAATTTTCCATAGGGTACTTTTACAGTGGTACCATGAGATTAATTTGATTCAAGAAACAAATTCTTCCATATGACCATTACCAAATCTATACTCTATAACAAAAAAAAGTCAGGCACTCCCTAGGAGCTGGATTAAGGGGTAGTATGTCGGATTATTAGAGTTTTATGGCGTCTATTATATTTCTAAATTTTCTAATATCGGCCTAAACTAAAGTGCTTGTACTTTATAGTGTTTTCACTTGGTGAGAGGCCCGAGGCGGCAGGGAAATGGTAGAGTCGTATAAAAGTTTCGGGGTTTTGGACCAACAAGGGATAGAATATTAATTCATAAGCAGTTCTAGAGGAACCACCCAAAAAAACAATATAAAAAACCATCCCCTCACAGATTTTTGAGTTTTGTGTTCCTAAATTGCCTCGCCTCTCGGGGAGTTTAGCAGGGGCACATATATTCAGTCCAGCGGTTGTTTTGGTTGTTTTTTCGACGGTCTGTTCAGACTTTTTGTTAATGCATCGGTTCTGGATGTGGAAAAACACCATAACAGAAACACTAGGTCCACTAGTGGAATTTTTTAACCTCCCTAGTTTGAGGCTTAAGCATTTTATAGGCCTACCAAAATTTTGTTTACTAACTAGATGAAAAATAGGGCCTAAGGGGTGTCTAAAAATTAAATTTACTAAATATTTTGTTTCCCAATTAAAATTATTAAATTGGTACATCAACCTAAAATCGGTTTTCGAGTGCATGAACATCCACCGATGCTGGGTTTATTTTTTCAAAAATATTCAAAAAAATCTCTTGTTTTGAATCTTTTGATGATGAATAAAGATTGATTAACTTCTAGGTTAAAAAAATTAAACATCTATTACCCAACAGAAATAACACTAATTAATCATAATCAAATTAGTCATTAAGTAAAATATTTGGCTAAGGGGTTTTACATTTTACTTCAAAATACCTATTTTTATCTTCTTGTGGCAATCCCCAAATAATATGTCTGATTTGGTCTTCTAGTGGTAGTCCTCAAATAATATATGCAGGTCTCGAACTACCCACGTTTTCTAATATTACACCATGAAACCCCACACATGTTATTAAAAGAACAAGCTTTTGAGTATCACAAAAACAAATTTCAAAAACTAAAGCCTAACCAGGAAATGGGAAATTCATTTTATAAGTATAGAAAATCAGAACTGAATGGCATGAGATCCATTTTAATGTGAGAATCGGTTTTGTGATGTTTGAAATCACGGTTTGTTTAGCTTTTTTACAAAAGTTATGGGTCACATGATACCTTTTGGATCACGAATTAGAATTTGAGGTGTCATGTAAATTTAGAGATAGTAATTTACATTGTTTTTCATATTTATATCATGTATTTATTGCACTTTTTATTATCAAGTTTATAATTTTATTCCCATTAAGTAAAACTTTGATTTTTCATATGTACTTGCTCCCACAAGCCATATAATGTACAAAAATAAAAGTTAAGCCTAATTTAGGTAAATTTGAAAATCAAGTGGGGTCGGTAGACCCCATTTATCCCCGTTTTCCTCCATCCTTGGTCGGCTACTGAATATATATATCCAGCTAGTAGCGGACCAAAATAGAAATGTCATCGTAGTGTTTGTTTTGTTTTTCTGGACGCCCAATATGATTTACCTTTGGTTTATAACATTTGGATACCAGAAGAAGAAATTAGCTGCAAAAGTCAGAAGTAAAAATTTTGCATCACCAAAAATTGATATTTTCGTTTCTGGAAGTCATTTTTTTATTTGAGAGAGTAATATGGGGTTTTGAAGGAAAATTTCCGACGCTTTATTATTTTCTCTAATAAAAAAAAAGTCACGCATTTAACCAGCTGAGCCAAGGCGTGTATTGGATTAATTAAAGTTTTGTGGTGTCTATAATAGTTCTAATGTCGATCGGTTTAATAAACAAAGTTGCTTGCAGTTTTTGTACTTTGCAATTGATGAGGGTGGCAGGGAATGGAAAACATAGAGTAAAGTTCCAAATGAGACGTGGTTACAGCAGTTGGGGCTAGTGTCGTGGTCTAGTATGACCGGTCGGTCAAGCGGCTTAGTAATAAACCACCAAGGTGGCGCGATACTTGCAACATGGCATAGGTCAAAGATGCATGGTGCATCCATACTTGCAAGATAGGCCAAGGCACGGGACAAACAGGGTTTGGACATGGCCAAATATGCGAGATTAGCATCAAGAGATGCCAAATGAGTTTGTCCCATAGCCTGTGTGCATGAGGCATGCAGGAATGCAAGCAAGACTTGCATTAGCACACTTGCATCATTTGAGGAACGATGCTTAGCTATGATGGTCGTACTTTGGCTGGCAAAAGTTATCATGGTGCAACAAGGCTAGATGATATGTGTCAGGCACATGGCCTTGACGGTTACAAGTTGGTTACACGAAAGTTGTGTTTGCTTTATGCATATCTAAGGCTAGGAACTGGAGAGGAGTTGGGAAAGTTGGCACGGTTGGCCAACTGCCTTGTGTAAAGTAAATCTGCAACTTCCTGACAGTTACTTGTATATAGCTTTTGTAAGGCTATAAAAGCCTGATCTTGTGATGGGTCGGGTGTCTGGAACAAGAATAGCTTTTGTAACCCTAAGTGTGCAGTAATAATAAGGCTTCGGCAAAGATTAAAGCTTAGTTCTGTTGGTGCATTTTCCCCTTTGTTTTGGAAAACTGTTTTATGCATCAATCGGAGTGTGTGTGCTGTTCTGAAGGCTTGAAAGATTTGTGAGCAGAACCTCTATTTAGAGTTTTAGCCAAGAAGTGAAGAAATTGGTTAAGGGAGAGTTGGCTAAACTGTGCTGTGGAGCATAGTGCCATTGTCAAGGTTGGCTGTTGCATTTGGGTAGTTTGAACCTGTGACAATTCGGGTATCATAGCCCTGGTTAAGGGTCTCTCAGTTCACGTTGGATTATAGAAGGATTATTGAGTTTGTTACTGTTATTGAATATTGGCCGTAAATTGTATTTGAAGTGAATGATCCATACAAAGAGTACAAGGTCTAGAATGGATGGGGCAAATATCAGGCTAAAGGTTAGCATTAAAGGTATGAGAACCCTATATCCAAGAATCTGCAAGCAATAAACAGACACGAAGGATGTCCTCGGAACAACTTGATGAGGGTGAAACGAGTTTTAAAACATATCAGAATTACACTAAGGGTACCAAACACGCTGCAAATGCTGATGAGATACAACGCGATGCTGGCAAGGCTCAGCATGATGTTGTTATGGGACAACATTGCAACATCAATCGCTTACTAGGGAGTAAGGCACACACCAATAAGAATATGTCTTCTGGACTGATGTACATTGATGTGAAGATCAATGGAGAGTGGGTATTAGCGATGGCTGATACCGGTGCTACTAAACCCTTTATTCATCCAGACGTTGGCTTGGCATTGAACTTAACAGTTACTAGCACGGGTAGCTAGCACCATCAAAGCTGTTAACTCAGAACCACAAACTAGTCGAGGAAAAGTTCACAATACAGATCTTCAAGTTGGAGAATGGAAAGGAAAACTAGATTTTCTAGTGATGGTCTTGGATGATTATGACCTTATATTGGGAATGGATTTCTTTTGCGCGGCGAAGGCGTCGCCATTACCGTTTTTGCTTCACTGTTCGCCATTAACTTGAGAGAAACGAATTAAATTGAGACGTTCGGTCCTGGTGAGGTCGAGTTTCAGTTCAAGTTGGGACGGTGCTCGTCCTACATTGAGCTTAACATCTCTCTAAGACGGTAACGGCTACCTCCATCCGATAACTCTAATCTCATTCTTTATAAATTCATTCATTTCTAATTCTAAAAACACAATTTCACTTCAATTTTACATAATCTCACTCTCATTTTACTTCGATGCCTCCCGGAGCTCGTGCTCCGAGGTATGCCCAAAAATAGGATTTAGCTCTTTGGTAGAGATTATGTTTGGTTTTCTCTATTTCCCATCCCCATTTTTCCTATTTCCCATCTCTTTCACAATTACTTTTCAATTCTTGTTTTTCCTATGTACCACCTATAATAGTCAAAATTGACTCTATTCGTGTATTACCATTTTTATTTGTCTTCTTCTTCCTTAATCCAGGTCAAAACTGGTTTCTTTAAACAAAACCAAAAACTCAGAAAATCTAGGTTAGATTCCTAATAATTGTTATTATAGACGAATTAATTGGCGATTAATCGGTAAACCATCGATATGGAAGATTCCACCATTGAAATCTAGGGGAAAAAAATCCCAACCATTGTTCGATCAACGATCCAAGTAGATTATGTTAATTCTATTTAAAACCCATTTTGTAAATAGGGTTTGGACGTTAGTAATTAACTTAATTAATTATAATTTTGGAATAGTTGGGACTTGAGTTTATTTGTTAATCAATTTTTGTTTTTGTTCCGTAAGCACATCGACCACTCGAATCCAATCACTTTTTTTTTTTATAAAGATGGTGCATATTTCATGAGGGCTATTTCAAAGAATATGATCATCAATTGCAGTAACAGTACCAATTGTACTTTAACTGCTCTTCGTGTATCCACTAAAGAAGGCTAATCAAATCACACAATCTGTAGTACCATATTCAGTAGGTTTTATCTAGATGCATTATTAGATTCCTATTTAACAAATATTAGCCAAAGTAGTTATATAGGCTGTACAAAAGCTAAATGAATCTCCATTAATAAATTGAAGGTATTGATGAATCATGGAGATGGAGGAGAGGTAGTGGTCGGTGGTGGAGATGGAATATAAACGTGATTTGCTACCTAGGTTTTTTTTTTTTTTTTGTAAGTTATATTTTGGGTGTAAATAAAAAGTCAATAGATGGTATTTAGGATATATGAAAGTTTATATGGATGGTACTTAGGATAATTGGGGATAGGAATTAAGGGGATGGGAAATAGGAAAAGTGGGGATAGGAAATAGGGAAAACCTTATGTTTTTACAACAAGTGAAAGTGCATATGGTAATCAAGATATATATGTCGGTTCATAGTGTATTGAAGAAGAAAATATTAATGCACCAATTGTATAATCTAGATTTACGGTTGGGCGTTCATGATTCACAAAAAAATTGGGTTTTCAGAATGCAAAAAGAAAAACAAAAAGATTTCTGTTTGGTTTTGTTTTTCAAGCACAACTACAAATCAAATCATTAAGTTATTTTACCTGGTGTCATTAGGGGCGACCCTGAAAGAATTAAGGGCGACCTTTTTATTCCCAACCCATAGACAAGGTAATGGGATGTCCAAATTTCTGGAGATTACCAAAGTACCCTTACACAATCGGTAGTTTAGAAATTGGTATTATCTACCGAGTACTAGTATTATCAATCTTGTGGCCGTTAGCAGTCGGTAGATAGGTGAAGTTCATAAATAACTTCATAAACTACCGATTATTCTAGTTCCCAAATTCGAAAAAAAAATGAGATTTTGGCAAAAACAAAATTTGGGACAACTTCATAATCAGACGTCAGATTAACTTATTATTAACCTACCGATTATTCTAGTTCCCAAATTCGAAAAAATTGAGATTTCGGCAAAAACAAAATTTGGGGCAACTTCATAATCGGAAGTTAGGTTAACTTATTAACCTACCGATTATGTAGTCGGTCATCTATAACATAGAGTCGTCCGTGTTCTAAAAAAGAGTCGTTCGTGCTCTAAACTATATAAGGATGGTATCCTTTTACCCTCTATGGAACACAAATACGTTTAAACTCTCTCCAACATCATCTTCAACATAATGGCCCAACCATTCATTAATCCTACGGAGTTCACGATAGAAGAAGATTTATCTTTATGTAGGCGTTATGTTCAATTCTATCGAGACGAGGAGAAGAACGTAGGCAAGGAGGCATAATGAGTATGAGTTATTTGGGGAGAATTCACGAAAAATTCTGTGCCGACACCAGTAACCCAAATAACCGTCACTCCGCTGATCTTTTCTGCCGAATTGGTTCAATAAACTGACACGTCGAAGAATTCGTCCATTTAACTTATCTTGTGAATCAATATCGATTGAGGGGTGAAACCAATGATGAGGTTATAGAACGATCTCTCGGGGAATGGCGGAGATGGAAAAGATCAAGGTTCCGTTATGAAGCTCATTTTAGAATCCTTAGGGCGATGGAAAGATTTAATCCGTTTAGGACTCGTCCAACACGTCCACGGCGCTAATCACAATACCTTGTAACAGAATCGTGGAAGTTCAATGAATAGTTATGATTGTGAAATTATTATGATTTGTAGGTGATATCGTTATGAATTTCAAATTATTTATGACAATCGGAGGTTTGAATTCTTTACCTAACTACCGATTATACTCCAACGGCTAATTCGTTCAAAATAAACTAATCGTGCTTCGAAAAATACACACAATCGGTTACTAATACATATTGATAATCCTCCGATTATAGTACTCTAATGAAACTGAGAACTCTGTTGACAAAACAACATATAATCGGTAATACAGAACGATTCATAGCTTCCGATTATGAATAATCGGGAGTAAGTTTTCAATACTTGTCTACCGATTATATGTAATCATTGTACGTAATTTCAGTACACTCTTGTAAAAGTACGCATCAACGGCCATATTTTCAACAACAAAAAAGACGTTGGGACTCTCATCTATATAAGGAGGGTAAACTCTTCTTATTTATGCACCAAACAACACATATATAGCATCGTGTATTCTACAAATAGATTTTCCATCGTCTACTCTTGTGAATTCATTTTATATCTCAACTTACAAGCATGGCAACGTTTGACGCAGCTGAAGATTTGGTCACTGTCAAAACATGGTATCACGAAACAAGATGTGAAGATGTCATAGCCGGAAGGTTAACACCCGAAATCTTTTGGGTGAGGGAATATAGCCAATTTATGCGAGAGTATGGAAATCCAAAGCAAAGATCACTCCAACAAGTTCATGATCGTTTCCGACTTGTCCAAAAAGGGGTAAATGATTACATAACGATACAAAAGAGGATCTTTAACACTAGCCATTTAAGCTTGTTGATTCAACAATTTGTAAGTATTTGCATACTTCTTTTACATAACACCGGGTGGCTAATCTTTCTTACTAAAACGAACTTGGCATTTTTTGTATTTGTTTATGTAAGAGACACTCGCAAAAAGACACTACTTAGTGGAAAAGGGTGAAGAATTCACTTATGATGGAAGTTATAAATTCCTGAAGTCCGTGGCAACAATATAAAGATTGATTGATTGATTGTTGCAATCGGAAGTTTATGTTTTAAGTTTTCTACCGATTCTGGGAAAAATTTCAGTGTTTTTGTCAGGGATTGGTAACAATCGGAAGTTTATGTATTATTTTGTCTACCGATTCTGGGGAAAAAATCAGCTTTTTTGTCAGAGTTTGGTGACAATTGGAAGTTTATGTATTATTTTGTCTACCGATTCTGGGAAAAAATTCAGTTTTTTTGTCAGAGTTTGGTATCAATTGGAAGTTAATTTAGAAAAGTTAATAACCGATTATAAGATTGATTGAGTCTGTTTACAAAAGCTTGTACAATTGGTTGATATATCAATAATATAACTACGGATTATAAAATTCTACTTCACAGTATTTTCCAGAAAAACATATACAAAAAAGGGGGTTCCAATTACATCTTCCAAACACAACGATCAAACATCGTCATCATCCGAGGGGATCAATTCGAGTAACCCATCTGGATAGTTGTCGTTCCCAATCAACCATGTTGGACTCATATTGTTTCACCCAATCCTTGCAATGGTTCATTGGGAAGTAGTCGTGCCACTTATTTAACGACGGTAACGGACAATCTTTCTTTACCCTTAAACCGATAAAATGCTTTTTATTCACAAATGCCATAACGATTCTTCTATCTTTAACCGATTCGTCGCAAACCATTCTTGTGGGTGCAAACGTCATGCTAAGTCCATACATAGGAGGAACAAAGAAATGTACCACGCAATTTAAAGTGTCCGCTAAGAGATATCCACATTTAGGCATTGTCATCCAATACTTGTATCCGATTGTGTTCAATCCCTTTCGGCACTTTACACGCGCAACTAATTCTTTGAACTCTTGTTCTTTGTCGTGTCTATCTCCTCGCCTCATCATCTCCATATAGAAAGCCTTGTCCTTTATTAGTTGTACCGCCATCTTATTTCTTAAATATTGGCATTGCGTTACATCTTGGATAACCTCCTCGTCAAAGTGACCCATTTGTTCTGTAGCGACGTGAAACCCACAATTGCCATCCCCATCAACCTCGTCGGTGGACAAAACAAATGGAGCAATGAGTGGAGGGATTTGTTTCAAATACTCTTCGATAATTGTATACGTGGTTCGATTTTGTCTTTCATGAAGATCCCTAGGACAACGAAGAGTGCCATACTTCTCTTTGATAGTCATTATTTGCTCAACAACTACAGAGCTAGTTTGGGTCTCCACTAATACAACTTCTTCCACCACCTCGGATTGACTTACTTGAGAAGGCTCCGTAGAGACCTTTGGTTTCACTTTTCGCGCGGTTGGTTCACTTTGATCATTTCTTGGACGACCTCTTTTCTTAGGTTCCGGCTCATCTTCAAATTCGGCTTCCGTATACTCCTGCCTACTAGGGTCACTTTTTTTAGACAAATGCTCCTTCAACTCTTTTCTTTCGATGGTCCTAGACACTTTGGTGCTCGGCCTACCCGTCCCCTTTTGCTTAATAGGTTCATCAACCTCCCTTAAACAAGGGTGAAGGGATTCCTCCAAATGGTACATCAATATTTGCTTCTTGGCGCACACAAATCCGACTCCAAGAACGACGGACAATCAACTACCGGGGTGCTTGGAGTGAAATTTAATTGCTTCCAAAATGGATGAATATCATTGATGTCAATCACTTCGACATACCTACCCATTTTATGACGACAGGGGAGTCCAATACCTATCATATCCTTGCAAACACAAACCGTATTCTCATTATCGTAAGCTCTATATAACTTCAATTGTTCCATTATGTGGTTTATTGCCCATCTTGAAACTTTATGAACAATGCCCCTTAGAAGCAATCTTTCATTTTCATGTTCCGTAGGGAACCTATGTGCACTAAATTGCATCACTACACCATTTCAAGGATTTTGTCACAGGCTATACCTGTTACTTATAAAATTTGTAACAATTATAACCTGTTGTAAATAGGCCGTAATTAATAATTATGATGGTATTTTGTAACGGTTTTATCTGTGACAATAGCCAGATACAGTCACATATAAAAAGCGTTACAATAATTAATAGCCACAGTTGACCTAATTTTATGATTGCGACACGTGGCTCTTTTGTCACATTTATCTTAACAGTTTTATCTGTTACTCTATATTTACCACGATTACAGTAACACCTTTAAGTGTTGCCTACTATTTTGCAACAATTTTTTTAGAACACGTGATTTTTTTAATTACATTTGTTGTCACAGTTAAACCAGTGACAATTTTTAAAATTACAATTAAAAAAAATGGATATCCCAAACCATTTTCATGGACCTAGGCTTCCAATTTGTTTACAGGCCTGTAATCATGAACCTGCACTTTCAGTTTACAGGTCTGAAGCACAAATAAACCTGCAACTATCCATATTTTACCAGCCATACAGAAACACACATAGAAAGGAATACTTTTATTCAGTATGAAATCTACCCAAGAACAATTCAATCTTATTCTAGTACCATCGGATAAAAAAGATCCTCTCCAGCTACTTTGTTGGTACAAGAATGAAGGTTGCAGGTATGGCAAATGTATCTATCAACTTAAGCAGCTGGATGCTCAACTCCAAAGCTCAATCACCTGAGATCTGACAAGAAATTTAAGGAAGTAAAATTAAGAGGGAGAAGGTCGGTCACTAGATATACCTGAAGAGCACAACCAAGATCAAGAACAGAAGCACCTAGTTTTTTCTTTAGCTGCACCAGTTTCAGCATTGGCATCTAATACGCCTGACCTGTCCAACAATAAAAATTGAGCATAAATATTAGTGAATGACACAAAAAACAGACAGGAGTGCATCTTAGATGCTACTTCACTACTACTTGATGTGAAGCTCATATAAGCCACTTCTAAAAAAGGAATATCAGGAACATAACATGCCATACTTCACTCATATAAGCCACTTCTACTCAATGCAAGATAAATTCTCTGTGAAGTTGTGTTACAGAATAATTACTGCCAAATATCACTACACCAAATCCAGGTTTTTGTCACAGGTCATATCTGTTACTGATGGGAAATTACAACATGAAGTATCCTTCTTACGCGAAAGTAATATTACTAATAATATTAAACCATGGACAATGACATTTCCTTTTTATCATTTTAATACAAAATGGAAGTATCCTTGACGATTTTTTCTTGGCCCATTTTAGAGCAGGTGTAATGTTTCCCTAAGTACAAGGAACAAGGTAAATGTCAAGCTATATACTGCACATATAAGTATATAATGTTTTTTTTATATTTGAACATCTATCTAAATATGTTAAGTACGAACCAATAACAGCAAGACTATTATCGTTTTAGCAAATAAGTAAATTTGGAAGATTTTTCTTGAGTTGGGAAAAAAATCAGCTGGAATACATTCTACAACTTATATTTTTCGGCAGTGAATACCACATCCCAAACAAATGGAATTCCAGGGAGTAACAATATCATAGGCGAGCTTTCCAACAAAATATGTAGTAGAATAAAGTCCATTTTCAATCTAATTACAACAGACCAACTAAATTTACAAAGATGCATCACTTTCCAGCAAGAAGACTCTTATTAATCAACAAAAGATCCATCTTTTTATGGAATTAATGATTTCAAAAGTATTTTTACACTTTCCAGATGCAATAAGTAAATTCAGTAACAATATAAAAGTACGCACTATTTCACACAGCTTTCTCTCTTCTTCGTACTTGTGATACTCCACATAATTATCTTAGTGAGGGATAAATTTTGCAAAAGTCTACGAGTGCAGTGTTCTCTTTTCCTGTCTATAGAAGTACAATCGAATTCGTTCTATCTAAAGTTCCTTATTTACGGTAAGTTCTATAGTATCCTCAAGTGTAAAAAGATATGCTCCGACGCCATTTTAAACTAGATTCGGACCTAGGTCAAGAAAAAGGTTTCGCAGCTAAACATAAAAATCAAGAACGATAATGTCAATTGACTTAGTAAAATTAACAAACACCTTATGCTCACAACAACGCATACTGACTAAATGATAAAGAAGAAGCGTATATACCTGCAGAAGTGGCAGCAAATCCCAAAAATATAATTATAAATACTTCCTCTACTTCTGCTATCGCAGTGCCTAAATAAAACATTCGAAGATATTTTGTTCTTCTCTTCAAGTTATATCTCTTTCGCATCAAACAATTTCCACTTACTCTAAGAGATAAAAGTATTAAAGCTTCACACACTTAAGAGACAAAGTCACAGTACAAACTACAAAGCTTACATAGAGAACCGGGTACTAGTATTTTGGATACTCACCCTGAATAGATTTTCAAGCTCGTTCTTCACAAGAGAATTCTCTTGTTTTATTTGTTGCAGTCTTGCAGACATCTCAAACACCTGAATCACAGCTTGTTTTAGTCAAACCTCTATGTTCCCAATCACAATTTTCATACTGCATATAAAGTCTTAGACATATTAGGACAAACGAAAATATAAGAACTCACCCATCAATATTATTTTCCTCACTGCTATTTTGGAACGCAGCGCAAACATATTTAACTTTATTTGCTCATATGTTGTTTTCCAAATTACAAAATTTAACCCATCAAACACCATAGGATTTAACTTCATAATCTCTACTTGTAGCCTATAAATGAGAGGAGATCAGTATCCAAAAAGGGTAGATCTATTACCGAGAACTGCTGGGCATCAATCTTTTTTAAATCTGCACAGTGTTACTCCTGTAACAAGCTCCTAATCCAAAAGAAATTTATATTCAGAATCACTTCAACTGGAATGAAATCAAACCAAACCCAGAAAGAAGAAATCAGAGATACTTACAAAGCTGTGGATAATTCATTGAGAAGTTTCTCAGAATCCTCAAAGAAAGAAGAAACAACTTCAAACACAATATTAGGGTTACTCACATCTTGTAGCTGTTGTACCTGAGTAAACTGATCATCCAGAAATCCCTAAAACAACAACACCAGCCCCATCATTAAAGACCTAAAACACAAAATTAAAAAACAAAAACGAAAAATATACAAACCCATCTTTAAAAACTAACTTCTTGAAATATAGTAGCAGCTTAATCAAAATTATTACATTAAAAAATATAAATTTGGTAATATTATTGTTTTAGGAAATGTTTTAAGAAAATAAAAACAAAATATACTGGATTTATTACGGAATCTAAATTTAGTCAGATTACAGATATGAACTGGGTAAATTCATGAGATTGTAAATATGTCCTTGCTAGAGAAACTAGATAGTCTAACTTATGTTCTTTCATGGTGTTTCATGGGAGTATATGCTTATATTTGTTTTGACCCCAGCACTAGTATATCTTCCCTCCATTACCCTAGTTAGCAATTCGTAGTTCGCTATACGTACGGAACGGAAAACGTACGTGTATTATTCGTATTCGTAAAGGTCAAGTTCGGTCAAAAATCCGGTCAACGGTTCATGAGTCGGCAGTAAATCGGAACGGCATACGTACGTGTATAATTCGTTTTAGAGATATGAATTCGGCGTACAAAATTCGGTCTTAAAGCTATGATTTAATATTAGGAAATTATGGTGGGGAGTGTGATTTATGTGTTAATTATAGTCTATATATTAAATATATGTACTTATAGTCATAAAACAGGACTTGGCTCAGTGGAGTGGAGCATATTTAAGGAGTTATACGTCTATTGTTTGAATCTCTATGTAAAATATTTTTGCAAAACACGGAAGAAGTGAGTAACCTGATATAACTGTTAGATTTTTTTTTATCTTAGAAAGATTTGGAAATGTTGTTGGGCCTATTCTTATGCAGTTCGCCATGATTCCATCATTCGCCATTGTTAAACACCATGATTTGACACTTTAGCACCCATTATGGGTATGTGTCAAACTCATATGCCTAAGTACCAGGAATAACAGTTAGGCATACGAAAATGAGTTTCTATCGGGCGATAGAGATTCCATCAGTTGGTTGAGCGATGAAGACTTTATCTCCAGCGATTATTTTCATCATCGCCCAGACGTAATTTTATATGCATATAATCTCTTCTTCTCTCTTTTTGATTATTTTAATATATTTTTTATATCTAAAGGGCTCCGCAAAATATATTATAATTTCTAAAAGTTTATAAATACCCCACCATACACACACAAATATTTTGTTTTATCATCAAGATCCCACCAAACACGACTAAATATATTTTTTAAAACAAATTTGCCACATTTACAATAGTGGAAAACTCATGTGGCATGGCAAATCAATTTTTTTAACATATGCAATAGGAATAGGCCTTGTGCAGTAGTAATAAGGTGCCTCCAGCTTCTTTGATTAAGGCATGTATATTTCTGTCTGTCTAATGCAATTGTAGAATGGTGCAGTTTGGTGCCCCATTAACAGCCATGGTCAACATTGTTGAGGAATGTGTATTTCAAGACTTAATATTCCTGTTAATGTGGCGAAATTGAATTTATTACAAATAACTAGGAATTTGTTACAGTGATGCTAATTAATTTTACTGCTCCTTGAGCATTACCATGTCTAACCCTATTTCATTTGTAAGGCCTTTGGAGTTGGACACTAGACATCCCCCTTGCATTTTTACTTGACAAAATTTTTGACCTATCAAAGACAAGTTTCAAAAAGTGCTGGTGGTACAAAACGGTTCAGTTTCCGAAACAATAATATTAATTGAGTAGGAACGTTGAAAAATGTATTTGTAAAGAGTTGATTTAGACTTGTACTGGTTAAAGACTTGTACTGGTTACTTTTTATCTTTCTCTCTGGTACTTTTTTTTAATCTTCTTCTCTGTATAGAGAGATTTGTTTCTTCATCTTCATCAAGACTAAAAAGAAGAGGTGTTCAAGTAAGTTTACTGTGTCCCTTCACTCATTTTGTGTTTGTTATTTCTTCCTTCTTCTTTAAAGGTTTTACTGATGAGATATTGGTATTTGTCAGGATCTCAGGTATCAAAAGTATATATTTCATCATCAACACTAGTACATTTGGGCAAAGATTAGATTTTCAGAAATCTAGTGCTTAGAACTTCACTGTTCACAATCTCAAAATCTGCATATTTGTTCTCTTCACACTTTTTGAATGCAAGAATAAACAAGTAAGTAAATACAATCTCTATGATCTATTTATATGCACCTTTGGTTGATTATGTGCTTATTTTGGATCAAACTAGGTGTTGGGTGTTTTGGGTTAAAAGGGTTTTCACTAATTAAGTAGGTGTTGTTTATGGATCAGTCATTTTGTAGGTGTCTTTTAGTGAAAAATTTCGAGTTTCAGAAATCTGCAGGTACTTGACAACAATGGATGTTCACCGGCTAAAACAAGAAAATGAATTACTAATGCAGCCTCCTCCAGGGTTCGCACATCGCCAAGGAAATGCTCTAGGAAAAGAAGCTGCAAATGTCAACTCGGAGGATGAAAAGACTGACAGCTGCAACAAGAATCAGAATGCAAAGGAAATAGCAGCGGATGATGATGACCTCTGTGAAGAAGGACCTGAATCAAGAACCATTGAAGTTCCGGATCCAGATTTTTATGACTTTGACAGGGACAGGACTGAAGAATGTTTAGCAGCTGATCAGATATGGGCTATCTGTGACGATTTAGATGCCATGCCTAGACTCTATGCACTAATCAGGAAAATCTATTCACCATTTGAGGCGAGGATCATTTGGTTAGACTTTGTTTCTGATAACAAAGATGAGAAAGATTGGGATACTAGTGGCTTGCCCGTTGCTTGCGGGAAGTTTGAGCATGGTGATAATGATACCCTTGAAGGTATAGGTAAATTTTCCCATAGGATTGTATGGGAAAAAGATGGCAGAAATACTTACAAGATCTATCCTAGAAAAGGTGAAATTTGGGCCATCTACAAGAACTGGAACATCAAATGGAGCTCTGATCCGAATAATCACCGCGAGTACGAGTATGAATTTGTGGAAGTCCTGTCAGATTATGACGAAGATATAGGGGTTATGGTTGCCAGCTTAGTTAAGCTACAAGGTTTTGTGTGTATGTTCAAGCCGGTTACCACAAAAAATGGCATGGATATAGTCCAGATTCCGTCTGATGAACTTCTGAGATTCTCGCACATGGTTCCGTCATTTAGAACAACTGGTAAAGAACGAGAAGATGTCCCTGAAGGTTATTTTGTACTTGATCCTGCTGCCCTGCCCAATACTATCCTTGAAGAAGTACCTGCTGATGTTATTGTTTCTGAGCGAGTTCATACTTCATCTTCTTCGACTATGAACACTTGTCAACTTCCAGAGTCCGAATTGTATGTCTTTGACGTCCATAAATCTCATGATAAATTTCAAACTGGTCAGGTATGGGCATTGTATGACAAGGTGGATAGCTTACCCAAGTGCTATGCTCGGATAAACAAGGTTGAGTCGTACCCGAGGTTCAAAGTGCACATACAGTGGCTTGACAATGAAATGCCCACATGCTGTGGACTTTTTTCTAGTGGTGAGACAGCGGAGTTTGATGAAACTGCTCGTTTCTCTCATCTTGCAAAAGGAGCAGTGGCTAAGACGAGAAACAAGTATGAGATTTATCCAAGAGATGGCGAAGTGTGGGCAATATACAGGGAATTCAATTCAGGATCGTCTTCTTCCGGTCTCCAGAAGTGCCAGTATGATGTAGGCAAAGTTGTAAAGGTGAATGGTACAATCAAGGTGCTTGTTTTGGAGAAGGTTTCTGGTTATTTAACGGTTTTTAAGGGTCGGAAAAAACCAGGGAATGATTGCATACTGGAGATACCACGCCGGGATTTGCATAGATTCTCTCACCAAATGCCTGCATTCCAATTGACTGATGAAAAAGAAGGAACGCTGCATGGATGTTGGAAGTTGGATCCGAATGCGATGCCTGTTTCTTTATTCTATTTAGATAGCTGCAAAGAGACTACATTTTCAGACCAGGATGCTACTAAGGAGACGGGTCCAAATGGTATGCGCACCAACCCTGACATTGTTGCTGAGAAAAGTTCCCATGAAATTAGAAAAAGGTCTCAAGTTCGCAAGTCAAAGAAGAGAAAGAACTCTGAGCAGAAAAACACCATGGATGGAGGAAGAAATATGGCAGGTAACTCGTCTACAAGGTTTGCAGATGTTTATCATCAGAAACCAGCTGAAGGAGCTTCAAATTGTAAAGACGCTGCTGCTCACTCTAAGGAGAGGAGTCCAGGTGGTTTGGATGTCACACCTACCAGTGTGAATGAGCAAATCCTCACTTCTAAAATACCAGCCACAGTATTTTGCAACTTTGATGACGAGCGATCCTCTCATGAGAAGTTTAAAACTGGTCAGGTATGGGCTTTATACTGCAAATTGGATGATTTGCCGAAGAACTACGCTCGGATAGAGAGTGTAGAATTGTTTCCAGTTTTTAAACTGACAATTAAGTGGCTTGAATCGCGCCATCCACCAAGAGGCGTTGTTCCATGGGTTGACAAGGGAATGCCAGTATGCTGTGGAACATTTAATGTTGCAAACTGGGAAGGTGTTGTCTTTAAGGATTCCATTTCATTTTGTCATCAATTAAGTGGAGTACCATCTGTTAATAACGTGTACACAATCTATCCGAGGGCAGGGGAAGTGTGGGCGCTGCACAGTAAAATTTGCTCTGACATGATGTGCTCCAACATGAAGATATGTGAGTACCACTTGGTCGAAATATTAGAGTTGGTGAATGATCGTTGGATAATCGTTTCGGTTTTGCAAAGTGTTACTGGTTTTAAGACGGTATTCAAGGTTAAAGAAAGAGAGGCACTTGATTCTATTATAGCTATACCATGGATTGAATTATACAGATTCTCTCATCAAGTTCCTTCATTCATGCTGAAAGAAGCAAGATATGGTGAGTTGCGTGGCTGTTGGGAGCTCGATCCCAGATCAATGCCAGTTCATTTGTATTCTTCCCACTGAAGATGAGCAGGTTTGGGCAACTTTTATCTAGCTCGATAATCTAGGCTTGAAAGTATTTGTGTTTGGTGGAGCTTTTTAGAGTTGTATTCTGGTATTATGGGTGTCAGTTATTTTGTGCAGTCATGTAGTTGAACTCTTATATTGCCTAGACACTTTTATAAAGTTTTTTTTTTTTTTTTTTTTGGTATATAATTACAGCTTGATCTGCGATTCTTAGTTGGGTACCGAAAACTTTCATCATGATCTTGAACTGGAACCAATATAATTTGTTGTGTTCTGATCTATTACTATATGGGTCATGGTTCTCGCCTGTTGGGTTTGATAGCTCAATTGCATATTGTGCCACCAGTAGTTTTTGTTAGAATTTTCGCTGAGCATAACTTGTTAACATGCCAGGTTGTTTCTTAATGTAGGTGTGCTCATCATTGTAGGCTGAATGTGACAACTTTCGAACTGAAGCTCAAGTATCTTAATGCTAGTGGACCAAATGTTTTGCCAGATGTTTGACGAAATTGGGTTGCAAAGTGAAGTCATCTGTTCCCAGTCCTTGGTCACCCTTACAATTTTTGGTTCACAGAGCAGAATTGTTTGCTCAAAAGTTGTAGGACTAAACAGACTGAGCTTATGGACATCACAAAAATAAAATTGAAAACTAAATTGGAATTGGGGATTGAAAAAGCAGCAAAACCTCCTTTTTTTTTTGGCGGTGAGTCCTACCAGAATGGCATGCAATTCATTTTAACGTGAGAATCAGTTTCTCTGGGATGTTTAGAATGACTTTTTTCGGCATTTTTTAAAAAGTTATGGTCACATAGTATACTCTGGGTCATGACCAAAATTTAGGTGTCAGTGTCAGGTAAATTTTGGATATCAGTATAGATTTGGATAGCAAGGTCCTATTTGGGTTTCTTCGTAGAGTAGGGAAACAAACTATTCCCACGCGAAACCGAGTATCCAGTCTTAGGCGGACCAAAGTAGAGATGCCCTTGTTTTTCACGCTCAAAATCTTTCCTACGCTTTAGGAAAATTTGAAGAAAATTTTGCCTCACTATCAAGGTTTGTTATCGGGACGCCCAGAAGCGAACAAATTATTTTTTTTGCCCCAGTACAGGGACGTCCAGGATATCTTTTTGGGTACGACTATAATGAATGCGAGACGGCCGAAGGCCACCGCGAATGTTTTTGAACCAATCTCCTAGTTAGTTTGTAATTGGGCTGCCCGAGCGAAGCGAGGGAGAATCTTATATGGCCATTTCTTTGTAAAATCTAAGTGATCAATTGACACAAAAAGATTGGATTTCTTTTTGGTAGTGTACCTGAAAATCCGAAAACGCCTCTCCTTTTTAGTCCAATTACTATAACTCTTTATGTATCCTATATTTTCAGGGGTATAATAGGAAAACAAACTTTAATATAACATATCTAAAAATCCGTGCCTTGGAATTTTACAAATTTTATCTCGTTGGAATATAAAAAAAAATCTACGCAATGAGTACAAACAATAAAATCAAATTTAGAGTTTTTACGAAAAATCCGGAGGTATTTATCATTTTAGGCATAATTTTAGAAAATTAAATGTATTTCTATTATGCAAATCACCACAAAGGATACATAATACTTTTTGTAGCCACTAGAAATAACCCGTGCCTTAACGGCACGACATGAGATGAAATAATTTTTGGTTATAATGATTTAAATAAATACTACAAACTATGATAAGATTTATTTTGACCCATGAAAACTTGTAGCCATGAAAACCTTAGATATTTGTCATCCAAATATAATTATAAATTCGTTTACACTTGTAATTGATTAAAATAATAATTTGGGATAAAAATGCCAGATAAATTGTTTATTTTGCCCTAAAATAATAATTTTTAAGTCGATCCCCAAAGACTAGTGGTCTTTGATATTGTTTTGTGTTGTATTCCGCACTGCATGAGACTGCATCTGGATATTTCCTTGATATACAATGGAGAATGGCTTTGCATGATTTTACCAAATTTGATGATGGCGCTGATGTGCACGACAAACAAATGGTATTTTCCGTGATATTTTTTTCCCATCTGCCCAAGTAAAATACTTACTTAAGGTCACCACTTTGTATTTTACAACAACGTACTACTAACCATTACCAATTTCTAGTTTTTTTTTTTTTTTGAGATGAGTTTGATTGCAATACTACTACTCACATTACTAATTTCTAGTTATAAGTTCAGCGATACAAATTCTTGCATTATATGGTGCACACAAATTTTTGTGTTAACGACACTCGAATCTACTACTGCAAATATTTCATTTATAGACCTTGTCGTACAATCTATATTATTTTAAACCCTTGTTAATAAGGTAGAAGCACGTCCAAAAAAGTTAGATAGCTATGGTAATCGACTTTCTAAAATTTATCCAGTCAATGTCGATTAAACCTAAATGAAGCGCCACACAAATCCATAACTTGAAACAACCTTATTTCTTTGGTGTAATTATACGAATGATGGACATCTGCGTTAAAGATAAACATTTTTTTGTAAATTGATCTCGCAAGCCCGTCCATTTGTAGCTATGCATACTTCTGAAAACAATCTTCACTACTTTATCTCCCTGCCTTTCCTTTCGACTAAGCCTCCTAATATGTGGCAGCAACATCTGCAGAAAACAAAATGTGAAAAATGATAAATTCTAAGTTACAAATATCGACAATTCGGCATAGTTGCGAAACCATGTACACTCAAATCCTATCAATAGATCTATATTAATTACTAAAAACAATGATTTTTTCACCATCCAACGGCTTTGAGTGGGCTGTTTTAGGTGATCGAAGATTCCAATTCATCTCAAATTCCTGAAAATGGATGTACCAGAGATTTTTTTTATTTTTATTTTTTGTAACACTAAATTGGTTTAGCAAATAGCCATATATTCATTGAACGAACTGAACTGATGAATAAAATTTCAAACTCACCTTACAACCACGAAAACATAAGTATCTTCAATGGCTAACCATGAACATATAAAGCATAGGACACAACTCCAGAAAACCTAAACATTTGGACTAAAAAACAACAAAACAAACTCTAACAACTCCTATCACCTTATTCATCCAATTACGTGTATATGCGTTATGACCATTCCTTAGCCGTATGCATCTCAAGCAGAGATGCAATATGCATATCACATCAGGCTATACTAACTATGGCAGGACTTCATACTTAATATGACAAAATGACATAATTTTTTTTAACAATGACATAAAACCAATTACAATTACCTTCATATGCATCAGATGTAAATCCTAGCTTTATAACCAAAATCTCTTTCACCTCGTCATCATAGTCTTGGTAGATTTGAAGCCAATATTGAATGATAAAAAAAAATTCATTTCATCTTGGTTCCATAGAAATGCATGAAGATGGTTACATTGCGCGTAGCTAGATGTATATATCTACTTCTCAGATTTTCTCCAAAATTTGATATGTTCTCACTTTAGGTATTAGTTTTTATTTGTACGAAAATGATGGGGATAAGAATTAAGAAACAAATGATTCGCATAATATAAAAACAGAAGCTCACAGTGGAGGGGATCAAAAAAAAAAAATACCTGGGAAAATTGAGAAAAAAAATAGACCATGCTAAGAACAGGGGGAGGATTGGTATAACCCAAAGAAGCAAGGAGCGGATGGAAATGTGAGAATGGCAAGTAATAACCGAGAGGTTTATTATATAACCTACCTTCGTGATTCCAAGGCGTTATAACTTTCCATCATGATTTCAAGAGCGTTTCCAATAACCAAATAATGCATGAGCAGGTGTAAGTGCAGATCATGAATGCTAAATAATAACAATATCATGGAAGATGGAAGGTTTTATTCATTTAGGAAACGGTAGAGAGACTGAACCTAATTTATAACACTATTTTTTCCTTATCGATTTTTTTTTTGACATTTATTCCATGGTGCTCGATCTCATTAAAGCCCAAGAGAACATCGTTTTATTAGTTGCAACAGAAAATTAGTTGATGCATAAACCAAAATATCTATAATACAAAACAGAAGGGGATTTTGATCTTGGACGGTCGGATAACATTTTTAGAGACAAACAGGTGATCCGACCATGTCAGTCTCATCCCAGCCAAATACATCCGACGGTCACGTAATTTGTAACCTCCTTTGTTGTGAATTTATTACAATAAATAAATGGTAATGGCATTTATGTTGTTTGTAACCACCTTAATAACTCTGAACATCTGAATAACACATCAAAATTTGCTTTTGGCTAAGACTCTTATTATATTTTTAAAAGACAAAAATTAAAACATTTCGTATGTGCTATATATGGTTATAATGAGCCTTTAGGCATTACAAACAAAAAATCTTCGGTACAAGCACGCAGCTTCCTTGATCAGGTGGGTCTAAAAATCCGACTTTTTAGACATGCATGCAAAAAAAGATCAATAGCCAATAGGATTATAATGCTATGAACTTTAACTTTGACCAAAAAGTTCTCAAGAAAAAAAACATCAATAAACGGTTGTTATGAGGATGCGCCATGTTGCGCTTCAGCTACTCTTCGTTTCAAGAAAAGTGATACTTTCACTTTACGCACAATTCTCAAAAATTGAATGCATAGTCATTATGCAAACCACCACAAAGGATGCATAACACATCATGCAACCATATTTTGGTTTATGGATCGACTAATTTTCTGTTTCTGGAAAATTGATACTTTCACATTCCGTTTCAGGAAAAGTGATACTTACTTTTCCTAAAACAGAGCGAAAGTATCACTTTTTATGAAACTGAGCGAAAGTATCACTTTTTATGAAACGGAACAAAAGTATCACTTTTTCTGAAACAAGGCGAAAGTATCACTTTTTCTGAAACGGGGTGAAAGTAGTCGCAGATAAACCCCATCTTCAGATTCTTCTTCGGTCGGACCTCCCACCGTGGTAACGGTTGTACTAGTTATTATTTACAAATAGAATACTTGTACAAAAATAGACAACTAAAAGTTAAAATGAAAAAAAAAATCAATAATCAAAAGTGATCATGAAGAAAATTTATAGTTTATGAAAGAAAAATGAAGAATCCTATTATTGGGGCTTTAAACGGCTGTTTTTTTTTGGGTTGTATAGGGTCATGAAATAGTAATCCATAGAACCCCTTATCATGTTGTTTTTTTGTAGTACCTAATCTACCCTCAATTTGATTAGTGCTAATTAAAATGATTAAGCTAACTAATTGGTATTAGTTAATGGATTAGACTAATCAAATGATTAATCTTTTGCAAATCAAAACTTGATTTTCTTGGATTTGGATGAAGGGAAAAGGGTGATTTTGGTGATTTTTTTTTGAAAAACTTTGAAGAAAAATGATGAAACCCTTCGTCACAATATTTGGGAAAAACTTATAATCAACTCCCAATAGCAATTTTATCAATTCAAATCCGTTAAAAATCAAAGCAAAATCAAAGTTTTTTATCTGTTACGGCTGAGAAAATATATCGAACCAACCGTAAATAGGTAACTACGATTGTAAACTGAGGAACTCCCAGCCGTGAATACAAATAACGGATGGGAAGTGGAAAACTTTTGGCCGTTATTTTTCCCAGAATCACCTGAGTCTGTATTACGACTGAGTTAACATGTTTAGAAGGCAATTTTCCCGTCCTTAAATGATTATGTAAGTTGAGAAATTTTGAGTTTCAACATGAATACATACTACGATTGAAAAGCAGTAATACTTTCATTAATTAAACCACAATAAAACCCATTACATACTTAATAGATTCCCGTTACAAAGTTGGTTTTAATAACATCCCTTTCGATGTATCAAGAAATCTTTGATGATGGCGAATTGAGCTTCGAAGTTGAATTATAACCTTTCGATTTTCTCCATTCCTTCTTAGCTTGAGCGCCGGCTTCTTCATCAGTCTCACCTCTAGGTCGAAGTTGCTTGCACATACGAAGTAAAGCCATATATTCTTCCACTTTTTTGCGTATGTATGAAAATCGAAGATACAATTCAACTCCACCGCGGTTATTAGTGTTACCTATTTCACTACAAAAAATTTCAAAAATCTTACTCCAATACGATTGACTTTCTAAACCACATTTCCTTCGTTTTTATCCCCTCTTTGGATAGCATAGTACAATTTTTTTTGCAAGAGATAAGTCTTCATCCAAAGTAAAGTTGGGTTTATCCTTTGAGTACACTGCATTGAGTTTTAGGGGTTTTGGTGGAGATTATTGATGTATAAGGTGTGATTTTGATTTGGAATGGGTGGTTATATGGAGGTGGAGGTATTTCAAGTTTAAATAAGTGGTTGAACAGATAGAACCTTCTATAGATCAGTCTTCAAACGGATCTATTTTTTAAAATTAAAAAAAACTAGCCGATATGATGTGGTACAGAATGAAATTATAGGTGTTTACGGCTAGGAAATCGAAAGATAAAACAAACCGTACTAAGTATAAACCTGCAGGTTTTGTGGTGTGTCAGATTTACGGCTAGGAATTAAGACCGTAAACCAGAATTGTTACTTTATGTCAGAATTACGGTTTGGATTCGTAATCGTGACATAAAAAATGGCCTTGATATTTAGTCGTAACTAGGAGCCAATTTGTTTATGGGTTATCAGAGTAATATACGGCTAGGTCTTTCCCAACCGTAAACAAATTACGGATGCTGTTTCTAACTGTTCTTTGGTTATGGACTGGAAATCGAAAGGTCGAACAAGCCGGTTTTGTGGTGTGTCATATTTACGGTTGAGAATTCACATCGTAAACCAGAGTTCTTGCTTTATGTAAGAATTACCATTTGGAGTCTTAACCGTGACGTAGAAACACGGCTTGGATATCTAGCCGTAACTAGGAGTCAATTTCTATATACTACACCAAAATACTGAATTTACCACGTTTATTTCTGTTGTAACAATTTAAGCAACGCTTATGTGCGTGGCCCACACGGCGACTCAAACTTTTGGTAAACGTTGCTTCATCCGTTGCTTTTATTAGACTTAATGCAAAGTTTTAAATAATTAAAGCAACATACATATACGTTGCAAAATATATTATCAGAATTAGAAAAAAAAAATAGAATACAAAATCTGTATTGGTATTTATGAAATTCCAGTATTACAAATGTTATTGAACCCTGACCTGATAAGACAATCGTTCATCCTTACAACATTATACACTATTATATGAACTTGGTTTGAATTTACATAATGAAATTCTAATTAGAGGGTTCATTAATAGCAAACCTCATTCTTTTTCTGAACTTGGCACAATGGAGAAGAAGGATGTAATGTACCAATCCATCCTTAATATTACTAGCTACATAAACTACGTCTTTGGAGCCTTCTCAATCAGAATTTTCAGTTTGAACTGCAGTGTTCAAATATATCTCTACGAACTTCTATGCTTTTTCCTTCCATTATGACTGTAGAAAATGGAAACTGAAGGAAAATGTCACCGACATACATTACCTGGATGCATATTATACAGCTAACCCAAAAAAAGGAAAAAGAATTGACAGATCATAAGAAAGGCTTGAATTGGCATGCATGCAATATCTTACATAAGTAGATATATGTTGGGTCAGCCACGAAACAGAAGTCAGGGATCTTTACTGTCTTTTCGGCTATTATAGCAAAGTTCCAAGTGGATTCCAGGTACTTACACCTGCAGCTCCACATTTCATTGCTGCTAATGCTGTAAGACTACAATTAAGGTTCCTCAGCAACTGCCAAAAAGAAAAAGAAAACAGAATTTTAGTAATTATATTTAGACTTCACAGAATTCTTTAGCAGGGTTTATCGATGAAAAAAAAGTGACATTATCTGTCAGTTCATATCATCTTGAGCAGTCGAGCATTAGTTTAAAGCAAAACGGTTTGATTAGCATGGACAACCCACGAACTAATCTACAGAGATGAGGCATCTGAGAATATTTCTCTTACCCATTTCGAATGAGCAATTAGGGAAGACATACACCAGTCCAGTGTTGAAGTTGAGAACAAGGGATACAACTTTCTAAGACATTTGAGATATTTCAATAACAGAGAAGACATCGTCACGTGGATGGGCTTCTTCTACCCTAACTTCTATTTCATCTCCTATTTGTTTCACAATAGACACAACTGCAGAAGCTTGCATCCCAACCTGTACAGTTTGAAGATTGTTCATAAATTTAGTCATACAACAACTACTTCTTGCAAAGACCAATAACTTACATTAGAAACTCTTCAATGGCCATACTTAACTCACACTTCTAAAGTTTTCGCTATGTTAAGAGATGGATACGTTAAAAGTTGAGTAGAACACCGATACAATGAGAAATGTAGATACATTAGAATCTTCAATTTAGGAACCCCTACATGTTCAAAATATTTCCAGTGTTGAACATGTAATTTATGGCCTCCAATAAAAGAATCTTCAACAGTTAGAAAACAATATGTGTACCTGAATAACAACACGACCAGAGAGTTCTGTAACTATCTCGTCTCAAAATGTTATTCAGCAACCTGCATTCAGAACATAAATCTGTCATGCAAGAGACATTCATATGATCAACAATAATAAACAAGGAACACAAAGAACAAATGGCACAATGTCAGAGACATTAATCGATTAGTTTTGATTAGTTCATTAAGTTTGGATTCGAGGGATAACAACTGATAGCCAAGCATTGTTGGCTTATACTTGGCGAACAATCTGCACTTGCACAAAAAGTTCAAAAAACCTAGGCCTTAAAAGTGAAGAATCTAACATAAAAAAAGAGCAAGAAGCATCACATTACAATATTTCATGAATAAGCATACACTTAAAGAGAAGCAATATAACACCTAGCTGCCCTTCCAGATGAAGTGAAAGGCACTGGTGGTGTTCTGATATACTGGCCATTATCTACAAGACTCCTTACCTACAACGTTGTTCTGATATACTAGTTGCATTGGTTCACCTGTTACAAGATGTTCAATAACCATCACAAGTAATTGAGTGACCTGCAAAATGCACACCGACGAGGTTCAAGATACAAGAATGAGTTTTGGTATGTCATACAACCCCAACTACGCTGAAATGCTCAACAACTTTGTTTTTGGGTTAATAACCTGTAACAACATGAGAAATGAGGCTGATATACCCAGTAATGACACGCAGAATAGCTACTTCAGATGGATTTACCAAAAAAAAGAAAAAAAAGAAAGAAGAAGAAGACAGAAAACAGAAAACATGAGAAATCAAGCTAATGTACACAGCACATGCCTAACAGAAGACACAAAACATGAGATTAATTACCTCTGCTACTAGGATTCAGCATGACAAAGCTTCTCAAGTTTCTTCGTTTTGGTTACTACCACGTTGAAATTTGAACATGTACCTTGTTAAGTGGAAATCGATCAAATATGTAGCGCTTGTAAGACCAAACTTATCAAGTACTTCCTGTTATCAATCAAATGTTTGCAGGACACATAGTCCAACAAATGAGAGAATCATACGAAATTAGAGCAACCGAAATATACCTGTTTGATGCCAGTGACCAAAAGCTCTGTTCCTAAGATTACCTTTACCCAAAGGAAGGGAAGACTTCAAACTTCCTAAGATCACCTTTACCCAAAGGAAGCAAAACCAACTCCTTCCCTGTATGACGTACATCCTACACATACATCTAAGCAGCATTCAGTTAACTCAAACCATTCCATTTATATTACTACTTACCATCTCCAAAGCCATATGAATGAGCTTCCGTCCAGTTGCAGAAACCATTGGTAGCAAACTTCTCTTATGCAGCAACCCAAACTCAACAATCAGTTCATGCCTACAACTTCTTATACTCAGCACCACCAATTTCTTGTCCCCTGCAACAACCCATAGCATCTGACTCGAACCCATCTCATCATATCAGTCATCATCCCCTTGAATTTCATCCACCTCAGATTCTCAGGTACTAGCTGCAGCAACAGCTTCTTGTTCTCAGTAATGCAACCACTGCAATTCCAGCTCCTTCTCAGCTTAAACCACTGATGCAAAGCAACTCCCACAGACCATTCTCTTCATTAGCTTCATTGCTTGCTTCTAACAGTCACTGGAAGCAACAATTCATCACACAATCTTCAGCCATCACCACATCCTGAGCCATTATCTATAACTTGCAGTTGCATCACCCTTCACAACTCAGCTTTAGTAACCCATATAATCTCTGAAACATCACATCCATCTCTGTAAATCTCAGTCAATTTCCACCATTCAGCCACCACTAGTGCCTTCACTGCAAACAATATTCTTCCCTGCAATTTCTAATAACAACACAACACAGATAAACCATTCAATCAATGACCTTGCCCTAATTCTTCTTTAGCTTTCACCATCAGCTGTTCAATCATCCCAATCAACAGTTCACAACCAAGAACCCCAAAAATCCATCAAACCCATCTTTTCAATCCCTTGAAATTCATCTCAATCACCACAGAAACCCTAGTTTCTGTTTCTTCTCAAAACCCCATCGACTTCAACAACATCATAACTTCAATTGGAGCTCAAACCCCATTGAATATGGACTTCAATCTTCATTTCCGTCACCACTTCTGAGAAACACAAACCCTGAATCCATTTTTGTCTCAGATTCGAATTCTTCTTCCATCTTCCCTGTCTTGATTGGTCTCGATCCAGGTTTAAATCTGACTACAACTCCGGAATTAATACCACCATCGATTCTTCTCATCTGCTTTGATTAAAACCCACAGATCCCCTTCTCTGTGTCATCTCATTTCAGAATCGATATCGCCTCCATTTTCTCTCTGAGTTCAAGACACAGCCGCAGCCTCCAGTTTGAGTGATTGAAAGTTTGGGTTTGATTTCCGAGTTTTGATTTATGAGATTTGATTGGGATTAGGAGAAATGACAGGTTTTGATTTCTGAAAACGTGGGTTTGATTTCGGAGATTTAGGTTTAGGTCAGAAGAGAAAAAAAAAAAAAACGGGAGGAGGAGAACTCGAGGATAGAGATAAGAAGAAAATAAGAATAAGACAAATGAAAAAGAAAATAGAAGAGAAATAGATGATAATAGGATCCCTAAAGATATTTATGCCCTCAACTATATTAACAAAGGCAAGCGTGTCCTAGTTTTTTTTATTTTTTCTCCTGCTTCCAGTATAATGCAACGTATGTTTGGATATCAGCAACGTATAAAAGTTTGCAACTTATATATCGGTTGCAAACCTAATAATCCAAATGTTGCAAAAACCTTGATTTGGTATATATTTAGGTTATCATAGTAATATACGACTTGGTTTTTCCTAGCCGTAAACCTGTTACGGGTGGTTTTCCTAACCGCTTGTCGGGTAACGGTCGGGAGTTTCTAACTGAAAACCTGTGCAAGTTTTTTTGACAACAATTATATGCATTTACGGCTAGGTTATTTGAAGCATCGACCTACCCGAAAGTGCTCAAAAATTTCAATAATGTTGAATTTTTTCATCATTGTTCTTAGATTAGACAAATGGAAAGACTAACATTCATTCATACATGCAAAGTTATAAAAATTCATCCGTAAATTTTTTTTTTTGCTCGATCAATAATAGATTTTATTAATAACCAAATAAAGAATACAAAAATCCAAGCTAAAAAGTTCTTAAACCATTACAAAGGAAAAAAACAGAAAAAGCCCATTTACCTAAGGCCCAAAAAATCAGTGGAATCTGTAATATGTTATTCCTGGGAATTCTAAAGCTTTTAAGAAAGATGGCTTTGCCCAAAATTGCTGAATCTCTCCTCTATTCATCCCAGCTCATCTTTTTGCCAAGAGTCGGCTGTAAAGTTTATTTCTCTATAATAGTGTATACATGAGATTTTCATTGGGTTATTTTTTATCTTGCTCCATCTGGTCTTCATGAACCAAGGTACATTACCTAATAAGAAAGCTTTGACAACTGCTTTAGAATCTGAGTTGATGATTAGGTCTTGTACCTCCTCTTGAATAGCCCATTCTACAACACTTGTAATTTCCATTAACTCTGCAATGAAGTTAGTTGCTATCCCCAACCCCCTTGCTTCTGCAAACAGAAAGGCTCCTTCATGGTTTCTAAAAACAAAACCAAAACCAGCAGCTCTTGGATTACCCCTTGAAGCACCATCACAGCAAACCAGTATTTGATTTATAAATAGAAGTTCAAACTTTAACTCCATAATTTTCTGCCTTCTCACTGGTCTTCTCTGCAGTTCAAAATTTCTGAAAAACTGGAAATCATAACTACAATCCCACTTATGGCCTTTAATTCTCAGCTCACAATCTTTAGTAAATTTAAGAATTCTTTTCTTGAGAATTACTATGCCAGGCTTCTCTGCTTCAAAAACAATTTTATTTCTTAAGAACCACAACTCCATCATTGTTATTGATGCTGACAAAATCCATACTTCCTGAACTGCACTGCTTTTTTCCTTTGCCAAGTTCATCACATCTTCATAAGACTGAGGGTTTAAAAATAAGAACATGCTCCCCAACCATTTCCAGATTAACTGGCTAAAGTTACAATACCAAAGAATTTGTTCTAAATTTTCAGAATCATTTGCACACAGATAACACCTTGAGGCTAGACAAAAACCTCTCCCCTGCATTTTCTCATCTGTAGCACATATTACTCTTACCATTTTCCAAACATTACTGGCAGTGGTGGGATGTAGGACTGGATGCCACACTTTTCTTGCCCATACTTTTTGATCATAATGAATTCTGACGCACTCTGTTGCAGATTTCACTGTAAATTCACCATTGAGAGTAGTTGTCCAAATTCTTTTATCTTCCCCTGTATATAAAACTGGCAATTCTTCTAATAGAAAGTATTGTAGCATTCTCTATGGTATAACCCAATAACCATTCACTATAAGCTCTGACACTTTCATATCCTTAGTAGATTCAATATAGGTATCATCTGGAAAGAGATCACATAAAGGTTTATCTTTTATCCAAACATCCTTCCAAACTGTTATTCTTTCACCAGAACCAACCATCCACCTAGTATGTTGTTTAAACTCCTCCATTACCCATTTTAGACCAGGCCATATTGAAGATTTTTTATAACTTGAAATCATCTCACCTTCATTATTAAAATACTTTGCTCTCATAAACAATGCCCATTAAACATCTGAGTTCAAAATTTTCCATAACAACTTCATAATCAGAGATTTATTTACAATTTCCAATCTTTTAAGACCCAATCCTCCTTCTTCCAATGGAACACAAACTTTGTCCCATTTTAATGTTACCATTTTCCCAATAGCTGGATCCCCTGACCATAAGAAATTCCTTATTATTCTTTCATACATATTCACAATTTTTACTGGCCATTTGTATACTGACATATTGTATATTGGTATGCTGCAGAGTACTGATTTTACCAATGTGAATCTAGCTTTGAATGATAATAATCTCCCCATCCAACCTGATAGCCTATTTTGAAGCATTTCTACCACTCCCCAAACAGTATTTATTCTCACTTTGCCAGGTTGCAGAATAACATCCAAATATTTATCTAGCAGCTTTGACAAAGGCATATTAAATTCATCTGCTATCTGTTGTTTTCTTCCTTCAGTAACTCCTCCCACAAATACCTTACTCTTCCGTTGATTAATGACTTGACCTGATGATTCTTGGTATTCTTTCAATAATTTCAAAATTGAATGAATGTTTCTTTTGTGCCCATTGAAGAACAAGAAAACATCACCTGCAAACAATATATGAGTAGGTTGTATCCCTCTTCTATTGACCATAGGTATTATCTTCTTATCCTGCACCCATTTCTTTAAATTTCTGCTTAGAATATCTTCTGTTATCACAAAAAGAATTGGAGATAGGGGATCTCCCTGTCTAAGTCCTCTACTTACTGGAAAGAATCCCACTGGGCCACCATTGACTAGAACTGACACTCTTGCAGATAAAAATAATGTATGTAGCCATTTGATCCATTTTTCAGAGAAACCAAATTTCTATAATGCTTCAAAAAGAAACTCCCAACTCAGTGAGTCATAAGCCTAAGTTATGTCTATTTTCAAACCTACATTTCCTCCTCTCCTTTTCACATCCAATTCATTTATCATTTTTGATGCAAGAACAATTTGTACTTGAATGTTTCTTCCTTTTATAAAAGCCCCTTGTTGAGCTGAAACCACTTTATATCCATTACACTATACATCCTTGAAGTGATAATCTTTGTAAAGATCTTAAAGCTGAAATTACTTAGTCCAATTGGTCTAAATTGACTAGGTTTTCTTGCACATTTAACTTTTGGAATAAGACGGAGGAAGTTTGAATTCAAACCTTTTGGTATAAAACCATTTTTCCAACAATATTGTATAACATTCACCACACCCTCTCCCATTATCTCCCAAGCAAATCTGTAAAAAAACCTTGGAAAACCATCTGGTCCAGGTGCACTATTGGCATCCATAGCAAAAACTGCTTCCTTTATTTCTTGATCAGAAGGCATTTCTTCCAGCATTTTATTTTCTTCTTCTGTTATTACCTTTGGGATTGCTTCAAAAATACCTTCTGCAAAGTTAACTTATTTGTATTTAAATTTATCTTCAAAATGTGTCTCCAAATTTCTTGCAATGATGGTTGGATCAGTTACAATAGCACCAGCTTCATCTTCCAATTCAGTATTTGCATTTGTGGTCTGTCTTATTTTTATTGCAGTATGGAAAAATCTAGTGTTTGCAGCTCCATCTTTAATCCATTTTTCTCTTGATTTTTGTTGCAGAATTGCTATGCGTTGTTCTGTAATCATATCTTGTTTCCCTCTAGCAACCACTAAATCATTTAAAAGTGTTATATTACTAGGTTCTCTATCAGATAGTTGAGCATCTCTCATCACCTCATTTTCAGCCTCTTGCATTTTGATTCTTACATCTCCAAAGATATTCCAGTTCCATTCTCTTATTTTCACCTTCAGTAGTTTCATTTTGTTAGTAAAAACAAAAGCTGAATTCCCTCTTATTTCTCTATTCCACACTTCATTAATGAGCTCTTTAAAACCTTCGTGCTCCAACCAAATTTTAAGAATTCTAAAAGGAATGTTGTTTGGTTTTGTATAATTTGCACAGGCTCCCAACAGTAGAATATGATTAGATATTCCCCTAACACCCACCTTATAACCCTAATTTGGATAAGCTTCCAGCCATTTCACATTACATAATGCTCTGTCTAAAGTGCACACTATTCTTTTAACTCCAGCTCTGTTATTACACCAAGTATACTGCATACCAGTTTTTGCAGTTTGTAGAAGTCCACAAGTATTTATACAGTCATGGAAGTCTTGCATTTCCACTCCTAAAGGATGTCTTCCACCAATCTTCTCTTCCATATTAAAAACTGTGTTAAAACCACTAATTACTAGCCATGGTAAATCCCAGCTACTTATTCTCACTAACTCCTCCCATAATTCTCTTCTATCTGAATATAAAGAAGTAACATGAACTCGAGATACTAAACCACACACACATATTTACTGTCACCACTTGATTAGTAATAGAAACACAGTAGGAGTAGCAATTGAAGCACTCCAAAACAACCAAATATTACCTTTACCTTCATTTATAGAATTATGTATCACCATGTGATTCATCCCCTTTAATTTCAGTAGTTTGCAATCTTTTGAGTTCCATTTAATTTTAGGTTCTGCAACCCAACATAATGTAGGACTAAACTGGTTAACTAAACTTCTGAGTTTGTCTTTGGCTTTAGATCTTCTTAATCCTCTGATATTCCAGAAAATTGTCTTCATTTAGAGATAGAAGATTGAGAAGCTGAAGGACTTCTCACACTTTTTTTTGTATTATCTAAATTTATAACTCCCTGTTGTCTTGTTGTAACTCTTCTAATTGGCTTAGGTTTGTCTATCTTCTTTATCACTTCTTTATTCACAACCTCACCTTCACCAATAATTTAACAACTTGGAGTACTACTTGAAGCCACATATAAAATTTTATCCACACTGATTGGGATTAAATCATCAACATCCAAATCTTGTAACCTGTGAAATTTTCCAGATGAAGTATTAATATCTGAAGAAGAACTTCCATTACACTGGACTACAGAAGGAATTATTTCATCCACAATTACATCTTCAATTAACACAATCAAAATCAGAATTCTTATTCTTCCCTTTAGGTGTTTGACAGATATCAAAACCTATAGCACTTTGATTCTTCTTTTCCTTGACTCTCCTAACATTCTTAACACCAGGAATATCATCATTTATGTTTTCTTCATTAGTTGTCTTTTTTCTTTTATGCCTACATTCTGTCATAAGATGACCAACTACCTTACAGTGATTGTAGAATTTTGGTATATTTGGAAACTGAATTGGTTGCTCAAAACTTCCATACTTAGTATTCACAACCACATGATTAGGTATAGGATTGGCTAAATCAACTTCTACCAGGACACTAGCATAATACCCAACTTCTCTTTTTAAAGTAGTATCATCAACTTTTATAGCTCTGCCAAAAGTATCACCCAAAGACATACTAATTTTCTCTTTCCAATATTCAATCCCTAATCCAGGAAATTGATCCCATACAAAAGCAGATGTTGTTTTTTGATTAGCTGGATTGAAATTTGACTCCCATAGACGTAATTTTAAGACTTGAGATTCCACCATCCAGAAACCATTCCAAATATGCTTCATATCTTTTTCATTATCTAGTTTAATGATGAAAAAACCTTTACCAATAGGAATAAGTTGAAGTTTACCTGATGTCTTCCATTGGTTTCTCAAAGCTGTTTCAGCAACAACAAACTTCAATTTTACGAAATCTAATCTTCCAATCAAACTAAAATTCCATTCGCTAAAACTTTCATCAATATCCTCATCTAGTATATAAACAGATGGGTTAACCTTCACTGAAGAATCATTCAAAAACTCGGAAGAAAACCTAGAAGCATCATTATTTTTACACGATCCAGATTTTTCTGGATGAGTTTTATTTTTAGACATCATTAATGAATACCTCTCAAAAATCCCTATAATCCGAAAAACCAATAATTGAATTAAAACGATTGTAAGAAATCTACACGAAAAACTATGGATTTGTTGAAAATTCAAAGAAAATTAAGAAGAATTGAAGAGAAAAAATGACTGAGTCGCAGAACCGATCCTCAGACTCTTTCTCTCCTCAACTCAACCGATCTCGTCCCAGAAAATCAGTGAACATTCTAAAAATTCATCCGTCCAAATCCATAACCAAACAATAAAAATAGTAAATAAACAAAGTCTATGAAGTGAAATACTAAAAATCCACTACATCTGCATTAATCATTCACTGGATTCCTCGTCCGAACCGGAGAGCAAAAACTCATCCAAATCGTCGTCCTCTTTCTCCTCTTCCACAACCTCTTCTACAACTCTAGCTTTTTTACCTCTTCCACTACCACCTTGAATTAGAGTTTTTTTACCTCCACCCCGTCCACCTCGAAAACTTGTTCCAACACGGTCACCTTTTTCACCTTTACCACGACCACCTTTTTTACCTCCACCTTGACTACCTCGACCGCCTCGACCACCTATTCCTTGCTTTGAGTGAACATGCTCACCGAAGGGAGTATCCGAATCGTCGCTAAAAGAATGAGACCTAGCCCTCTTACTTCTCCTTGGTCAGTCTTTTTCATAAGCATATAGACCTCTTTTTCCAGGGATTATTATGCCTTTAACTCAATTCCGGGATAATCTTTGTTTAGGGATCGTTAAATTAATTCTCACCTGAATTAATGCCGCTGGTCATGTCCTCGACCACCCAATTAACTAGTTCCACCTATTTTTTCATATCAAGTACACAAACTGAAATTATTTATAGATAATTAAAAATAAATAAACATGTACAAACATAATTAGTAGTATACGTACAACCATCTCCCTCGAATCACTTTCATCATCCTTTGATGTCTTTGATTTCGAACTCTCTCCCTTCTTGAAGTGTTTCCTCGCTTCCGGATCCAAATTTTCCACATAAGGATGAGACCGCTCTTGATACCATTCCATGTAATTCTCATCCGCATCGGAAGTGCCATGAGAAGATTTAAGTCCTATTCTACTCATTTGGTTTACTTCTTCGAAACGATCATTCCAACGATTGATGGACGGTTCTTGTTCATAGGTCAATCTGACATCTTTGTCCTTAAATTTGGAGTTGGTAACGCTCAGTTTAAAATAAGAGTCTTCAGGTAGTATTTTTTGAACAATACCAATTTGACGGAGCGTTCTATGAGGATCTAAAATGACGAAACAAGTTGAATGAAACAAAGGTCCTACGTAGGTCGCCACATTAGAAAATATTCTATCACCAACTTCATCTTCTCCATCCTCATCAAGTTTCAAATACGGATCAAAAACAACATTATCTATTGTCAAAGCATCCAACTTTTTCCTTATGTCGACAATTTTCGTCTCTTTAGCCTTTTGTTAGGTCCCTCGAAAGGGTTATCTTCCTCCTGTAGGTTTCTCTAGATCCCAATTATTATACCAAGACGACCTCAAGCATTTAAAATGGTCGTAAGACCATGCCTACGAGAAAAATAATAATAATTCACTACACAAAATTTTGGGATTAGAAACTGAATGAAGTCGTTACGGATCGGGGTTGTAATGGGCGTCGCCTATTTCAAAAGTGGGTATTACAATTTTTTTCGCAACGGCAATGGAGCTGTTACGAATTTTGGGTTGTAACGGCGTTACTAACAGCCGAGATACGTTCGAATTGACACGTGGTAACATCTGTGGGCCGTTACGATTTTTTTTGTAACAGCATGGTCGTAACATCTTCAAGCCGTTACTACATGGCAAATTAGTAACATACATATGGCAAGTTGAAACAGCTTCGAGCCGTTACGAATTTTTTTGTAACAGCAAAAAAATTACTGCTAGACAACCTTGACCTGGTCAAAATTAGTCAAAATTGATAAATTTTGACCTGGTCAATATTGACTGGCAGTTCATTTTCTGCCGGAAATAAGCCTGAAATATAATTGACATGGATAAACCTTTCATTCCATCCATATTCAACAATAGCTTCATCATTCATTCAATTCATATCAGAAATAGTTTCATTATTCATTCAATTCATATAAGTGAAAGAAAATAAATTCTTTCAAGTACAATTTTTTTTTTGCCAAGTATCAAGTACCTAAGTTCAGTTCATAGAAACTTTGGAAACTTCCTAAGTTCACAAATTATTCTAACATAAATCACTATAATCAGATACTATTTAGAAACTTACAAAGCTAACAAGATCTTATCTTTCTTCCAACTGCAAAATCAAAACAGACTTACAGTCAGAAAACCAAGCAAACATCAATTTAACCCAATAAACAAACAAAAATAACATGGGAACTGAAGTTTCATCTTCTACTCAAAGCAAAATAGTTTGGCCAAATATATATAACAGGAAGAAGACTACATACATTGAATGAATCATCAAATTAAATGTTATGCAGTACAGTATGTCGAAGGCATCATCATTTTCTGTTATAACCCAAAATAATGAAGTAAGATGAGAGAAATATGGAAATTGCAATGATTCTAGTTCGTATAATCAGATCAATTTTCTAGTGAAATCATATGACCCTGTTGCATGAGCAAAAAGGTAAGGGAGATACTAACATTGTCGGCATCCCAGATCCTGACAGTTTTGTCAAGTGAGGAGGTAGCCACTCCCAAGCCTACATGGAACATCCCACCATTGGCGAGTAGCTTCTCACCGCTCCCAAGCCTACATGGAACATCCAATACAAAACAACAAAATCATGCTCGAAAGTTTTATAAGATATGCTAGTTATCTAGATTTTGTGATTTAAGGATACCCATTGGAATGATTGCAGCATCTGAACCACCACAAAGCATCACATCCTGCAGCATCTCCATAAATTAGAAAAGATATGCAGTAAACAGTTATGTGTTAAGACAATGCAGAAACATTACTTTAGGAACTATCAAATCTTTAAAAGAAATAACATCCAATAGTCGATCCAGACTTACCAGGTCCATTGCAAGCATGGCAGAACCCATATTGGTAGTGGCAATTGGTACTCTCTTTGTCTTTCATGTAGATTCTGCCAGGCAATCAATGCAATTGGTCATGCAACAAACCAAAGTCTATAAGCTCTCTCACAAAGGTAACACAATTGTAAGAAACATGAAATCTAGCAAGTATACAAGTGAAGTACTTACCAGGTAATCTAGCAGGCACACATGTTGATGAAAACCCCACTGCAGTTCACTTCCCACCGGCGTAATACCTCGCAAGTATAAACTTAAGGTCAAATCCACAAATTTAAACTTAATAGTACAAGTATGACCAAGTTAAGTACTTACCAGGGAATGATGTTTCCACGACTGGCTACTACTACTCCTATGACCTTGTGTGAAGTCCCCTGTGCAAATCAAGAAAGAAAACAAATTCTTCTAAGTACCAAAAAAAAATTCTATCAAGTATCAAATTCTGGTAAGTACATAAACACCCTTTTATATTCATTCTCTGATAAGTACCTAAACAGCTAGACAAAGTCCTACACAGTGACTTACTTGAAGTGACAACTGGAGTATTGTGATCTACTGCTCCCATATAAACACAACATTGCATATTCAAGCTCGGCAAACCCCTGAAACACAGGAAAAACAGTTGTTCCAGTTGGACCCGTGACCCTTCTAACTGTGTTTGATTAAAGTGTTGAATTTGAGGTTTTCTCCTGGTAAAAAAAACAACATTAACACACAGAGAAAGTAATATTTGCTAACTTAGGATCACCAGGTATAAAAGAGATGTTACTACTGAATAAGAAAATTGGTGGCATATCAAGGGAATTGTTGCGATGATTACCTTCGGCTGGTGGTAGTGGAACGGTGGTGGACTGAAGTGGTAATTGCTGCTGACTTTTGACTTAGCTCTAGAAGGAGCAGGTGATGTTGAGATGCTGCTGGTGATGCACTTCCCTGCAATGTTCATCTAGTTGCAATCCCAGCTGCAACTCATTCTGCTATTCCCAACAACTCATGGCCCTGCAATCACTGCCAAAATAAAAAAATTATCAACATTAGAACAAGTAAGGTTTGAGACCAGACCAACTAAGGAAAAACATTAGAACAGAAATCTTGCATTATTAACACTACAAACCAGATAAACAATTACCTCTTCAAGGTCCAAGCAAATTTGAGAAGTATCTCCATCTCCGAATCTCTATGCAAACAAAATCACATGCATTTAGTCTACATAAATCATGAATTAAGCTATTTCACCAACCAATCCCTAAGGTAACAGAAAACACATGAGAAATCAAGGATAAGCATGATCTTAGGGAAGAAATTGCAAATCCGTAAATTATTTCCATATGCATGAGCTAAAGAAATCCTCAACCAACAAAAATAAAACTCACCAACCAATCCCTTGATGCTTCATAGTTAAGTAACATCCCCAATTCAGCCATTGCATTCTCTATTTCCTTACTCTACTGCTCGATTTCTCCTCGAGTTTCTAACTCTCTCATCAACATAGTCCTCTGCGCCTTTGTCTTTTTCTGAATTAAAATGAAAATGACCATGGATGTCAGAATAAGGTGATACCTAATTACCAAGGATAACTGAGAGAACGTGAATGCATCAGAATAATGTAAACAATGCATTAATAGTTATAAAAATAGTTACCCTCATTATAAACTTGAAGACTATCTGTTTGTTGAGTGGGTAGGATCAACAGCAAACAGGATCATCAGAGAAGCCGAAGAAGCAGCACTCACGGCAAGTCTGAACTCGTTGCAAACAAAACTGATGAGGTGTCATTAGATGTATCAAGTAGGTAACCATAAGTGACATGAAACTCAGCACAGAGAAATCATAAATTACATAGCATAGAAAGCATGTTAGATAGAAAGCATAGATCAAATACATTACTAGTAGTCTAGTGAGCACCAACATTGAATCTTAAAGGGGTTACTGCATATATACATACCCTAGAGAAGGTCTAGCACTAGAAGTCCAAGCTCAAGCCTTCCTTCAATCATCTGTGAACCCTTAAGAGATAGTCCATGTACCAGCTATTAAAACACATCAATAAAGTTCATTTTTTTCACCACCATAGACAGTTAATTCTCCACGTTCTACAACTTTACAAGTATTTGAGCTTCAAATATTCGAAACCGGTAACAAGTCAGAAATTACTTTTGTTAAACTTGCTTTCTTCACTAACCCATGTCTTAGAAACTGCAACAAATTGTTGTGCATGCGTTTCTACCTTTGATTTGTGTTCTTAATAACCTCAAATCTGACTTAAAAAAAATAATCCACAATCCATTATACAATTCTAATTCAACTACTAAAAATTGAAACCCTATAAACCCATTTCAAATACAAAAAAATTTAAGACAAAAATCCATAAATCCATTAAAAATATTCAGAATCCAAAAGATAAGATAAAAGAAAAGTGAAAGGATGAGAAGTAGACTTGTTAGTTGATTTCAACACCAACAGTACTCCATGGTAGAACTTACGAGGCATACCCTTAAAAAAGGATTGTTTTGATTACAGCTTTGTTGATGAGTGTTCTTCTCGATCTAGTGATATTAACAGGGTTTTTTGAATTTATTTAGAGAAACATATGAGAAAACGAATCTAGGGTTTTGATAACAAATCTGATTAAAGAAAGCAAAACGAGAAAATCAATAACAGATCTGTGAAATTGAAACTGAAATCGGAATCGAAACCGAAACTGATGACGAATCTAATTATCTTCAGTGAAGAAAAAAAAAAAGGGAAGAGAGGCGGAGGAGAAAAGAGAAAAGAGAGAGAAAAATGAGAAATGAAATATCGATTCTCCAAGGTAGGAGGAGAAAACCCTTTTGCAGGGTAGGAAATATCCTCCAGTACTAACCATCTTGGGTGGAAAAACAATAGCAAGCGTGTGAATGGCACACACACAAAACACAAGTGTTACGACCCAAGTGTGACCAAGCATATGAATGGCACGCCTAAAAAAAATTTCGTAACGGCTGGCCTCTGTTACGAATTTTTGAAAGATTCGTAACGTATTTAATCTGTCACGAATTTTTCGTAACGGCCATTTGTAACGGGAATTTCATAACGGCCAGTAAGCCGTTACGAATTTTTGTTACTAATCTGGAAATTTGGTGTAGTGATTATAAATAAGATATTACACACAAAATATAGAAGTAAAAAAATAATTTTTTATTTGGAAAAAAAAAGAATACCTGGATAAGATCAACACATCATGTAATTTGTGTTATGTTCCACCTAAAAGATTTTCCATGACACTAGCAAGGAGGGCGGGTGCCCCATGAGTACCTAGGTACCTATTTTATTTACGGGTCGAGACTGAGAGTTTTCAACCATTGCAAATAACAAGCATTTAAGTACCTTATTTCCTGAGAAATCGGAAAAAAGGACGGTGCCAAGAGAGTGCAACAAGTAAGCTATAGTTGTATGTCTAGGTCTAGCTCCGTCCATCACCACCTGTTCACTAGTATTCTTGGGGCCAGAATCCTCAAACTTATCCCTCAGACGAACCATGTTAATCTTCCTTGTCATATTAACTGTTTCAGGATGTTCACCCGGTACACTGAATGGCCTTTTAGCTCTAGGAAAGGCTCCGCCACCTATCTCAAACTCTTCTTCCGCTTCAAGTTTGTCACACCCAAGACAGTCTTTCTCCAAGAAAAAAAGATCTTCAAACAGAATAGAATTGTTGAAACCCTCGAACACATCTTATCCTTCCAAAGCCAGACCGATCATAGTTATCTCACCGAACGGGAGTAGAAAAGTCATTGTTTCGGGCCAGAATCTTTCTCTAAACCCACAAATAGTCACGACATCATAGGTCTTCTACAAATCCTCGATTCCATACCATAACCCGAAGCTTTTACCAAGGCTACCACATCTGGATGCTCTCTATCCAACGGACAAAACTTTCCTTGTTGGTGCTTTAGTTTAGGGACCGCTTTATTGGGAAACTATAAAGAATATAAAATTTTGGTTGTTATAATTAAAAATTCATAATAAAATTAAAATAACATATATTAAATTTGATTTATTACCTTTGCTGCACAGGCCCTAGCAGCCCATGATGAATGGTAACCAAACAAGACAGATTTATCTTTTGGCTTACCCAAAGGTCTCTCATTCTTCTTGAGAGGTAAAAACTCCATAGAATGAATACTTTTTCTGGCAGATTATTTTGGTGGATACTTCTTCTCCATCACGCCTTTACCCTTATCAATAACAGCACCAGCAACACTTTTTTCACCCAAGTTTCCTTCTACAATCTCTAAATGTGGTTGTTCACTTCCTCCACCTTCACTTCCTCCACAAGTGGAAACTTCACCTTCATTTCCTCTATCAGTGGCAACTCCACCTTCACTTCCTCCACCCATACTCCACTTGCATTCCTTGCATTTTCACCAAATGGTTTTGTATGACGAGGTTGCAGAGTCGGGACATTACAAGGTGTTACTTCTTGTGTTCTTTTCTTCCTCCTTTCATTTCCTCTGTTCAAAGACAAACAACACCAAAAAAAACAAAAGCAAACAAGTAATTACGTTGGGAAATCTAGACATAACCAAGTCATGACAAAAAACACGGCTAGGAAATATTGATAGTCCCAGATGCAACGACATTCAAGGATGAGATATTTACCAATCGACCAATAACACCAATAATGACTAGAAAACGAAATTTGCGGCTTGGTTAATCAAATTACGGGTAGGAAAATCCGAGCCGTAAACACTACCGCTTGATTAATTTTCAGCACAGTAGAAGATACAACAAGGAATAACCTAGTTGTGAAAGATACAGATGGGACTTTGAGTTATCGACCAAGCCCTTACACACAAAACGACTAGGAAAATATATTTAAGGTTAGGAAACACATGGACGTAAACACTATCGCTGAATTAAATTTTTGAACACAGAAGAAGATACGGGTAGGAATAACCTAGCCGTAAACAAATTATTGCGGTTAGGGTTTCTCAACTCTCATCCGCATCACCTATATTACGGCTGGGAGTTCTTAGTGATCCCAACCGTAATCCTTATATATGGTTGGGAAAACAAGAACTCCCAGCCGTAAAGTTTCAGGAACTATTTTTTCAGGCCTAATTTTTTGGAAACCAACTGAAGAATCAATAAAACGCTTAAATAAAGAGTGGGTATTTCAATTCATACCTTATTGCAGTCATATCAGGAGTCTCGGCGGTTGGTCGATCTCCTTCCATCACCTGTTGTTTATCTTCAGTTTCATCTTCATTTGATGAAGTTGATTTCTCTGGTTCTGGAGGAGGTGGATTCAACGACCATTTTCCTAGCTTTTCCTTTGTCTTCATGGTTTTATACAATGAATTTAATCGATGATGATTTTTTTTTTATCGTCGATTAATCATTCTACAGAAAAAAATAAAGGATGATGAGAGGAGTAGAAGTGGTGACGGTTTTGGTTTTGGTTTTGGTTTTGATTTTCAGTTTTTTTTGTTTTTATTTTTAATAACATTAATTAGTTAATGGAATGTCAAAAGAGGAATAAGTAAAATCTATGGAGGGTGTTTTTGAACTTTTACACAGATTAGGTCCCCATATCCACGTTTTGGTTTTAATTATCATCTTAATCCCCCAAAAACTCAGCCCCCTACAACCCCAAATGGGATTCAAAATGAAAGATAATTAAAGTGGTAAAAAGATATTCTTTTGCTTTTAAATAAAAATCTACTTTAAATAGTCTACTGGTGGTGGTTATTAGTAGACTAGCATATGGTGGTCAACGATGAGGAAGAAAAATGAAAAGGCCGGTGGCTATTAGCAGACCGGCATATGGTGATCGGCGATGGGAGAAGAAAAAGGAGGAGGATGGACAAGGGAAGAAGAATGAAAGAGATGGAGAAACAAACTAAAAACATTTTTCTTATAGTCAAATTATTTACATAAGTCATTTTTTCAGTTCTTTAAATTTATATAAGTGATAATCTAGTCCATCAGAAAATGGCTTTTTGTTGGCCTTTGTTGCTTGCAAGTGGGGCTTACGCCGCTTGTCTTTTTCTGGCCCTTCAAATTTATACAAGTGATAATTTAGTCCATCAAAAAATGGCTTTTTGTTAGCCCTTGTTGCTTGCAAGTGGGGCTTACCCTGCTTGTTTATCAGGCCCGGCCCTGAGAGATGCCTGAGAGATGCTTGTAGTAAAATTTGCACTATATGAGAAGGGTCAGGGCAGGGAAAGGAGAACATAGAGCACAATCCAAACCGGGTTGTGGCTGTATGCAGAAGGTGTCGATGATGCAAAGTTTTGGGGTTTTGGACCAACAAGCATATACAGCATTGATTCCGTCCTGGATCCAATCGACGTGGGTGCTACTAATAAAGAATTTTTATTTATTTATTAAAGAACAATTAAAGTCTTCAAAATTACAAATTAATTGTTTGAATGAAACTTTGAACAGTATAATTATATTGATGTGATGCCTGTTACTGGTGAAAATACAGAGTCCATGTTTCAAGGAAGCCCATAGGCCATAGGGTAGTTGTCATGACCTCAGTGGAGGAAGAATTAGTTAATTTTTTGTTAATCATTTTCTTCTCTGTGCTCCTCAGATTGTGAAAGTTCATTAGAAATGTTTGGGACTTTAAAAATTTGTATGAAATGGAGTCACTACTTTTGACTAATTTGAAAAGTGGTGGGAATGTTTATAAGAAAATAGATAGTGGTTTAGTTATAATTAAGTCAAATTAGAACATTTCTTCTTTTGTTTTGCCAAAGAAAAAAAAAAGAGAAAAGTGAAGCACCAATAATACTGCACAGTATTACCAATTTCTGAAATAAAACTTACACGGTTGAAGTTTTCAATCTAGTAACTTTTTTTTCTTTTCTGAAGCATAAAATCTATATGACATGCTCGCCCCATTTCCCCTTCCAAGCTTCCAAATGATACCCTCATTAAAAAAATTGTAGAAGAATTAAGAAAAGAATGAGAAGATTATTTTTATATCATTTAAAAATTCTATTCTCAACTTTTACCATTTTAAATTACAATATTTGTGATATGATGATATCTTTATATAACATATTTCATTGAACAAACAACTGTCACCCCAAAACCCCATTTTACCAAATTTCCTCCCCCAATATATCATGACCATTCCAAGATCATCCAAAGAAAACTCATTATCATCATCTAGTACTAGTACTGAATTTGTCAAGGTTTTATCTCCAATACCTGTATCCTCACATAAGAAATTCGACGACAGACACCGCCGTTCGTTAAGAAGATCATCAAGGTTTGAAAAACAATCAATTAGATTAAGACGTGGGAAGAGTGCAATCATCCTCAATCTTCTGAGTAACAAAACACAAAGTGAAGATGGTCAGGATGAAAACGATGATGAGGATGATATCAATCCACGACGTAAAAGAATACGAAAACAGCTGATTTCTGGTGACAATGATCAGGTTATGTTAATGTGTAACTCATCAGATACTTCATCTCCATCTTATAGTTTCTTTACTAATCAATCATCATTTGATTTATTTTACGATACGACTGATATCGACTCGATATCAGCAGATTCTACTAGTTTTTTCCTGTCTGTTGACGGGTCGAAAATAAACCCTATTGAAGATGCATGCCTGGTCCTTCATGAATCGTCAGAAAATCTTGTTTTGCAAGGCAAAGAAGGTGCGTCAACAGACAAGGATGAAATTGTTGTTTGGTTAGTGAACTCACCAAAAAGCAGCACAAATGACTTGGTGCAAGTTGGTTCTTCTGATGATATATTGAGCCATGTACTGAATTCGAACGAGACGTTATCAAAGACTGCTGATGATATACAGGAAGTCGACACCGATGGACCTCTCTTCTGGCCTTCTGAGCGCAAACTCGATTGGTCTTCCAGCGACAAATGGGATCTTATCGTTATTTCGCCGCGCAAGAACGGTGATATTGTCATATCATCTCCACGCAAAAACGGTGAGATTGTCATTTCACCACATAAAAATGGTGAGATTGTCATATCGCCTCAAGCAAATGGTAAAATAGTCATCACTCCTAGAAAAAATGGTGATTTAGTTATTACGCCGCGAAGAAATGGAGGTAAGCCTCAAGGTACTAGTGGTTTAGCTCGGTCAAATTCATCAGTAAGATTTAGCTTCAACAAAAGAAAAACTGAGGTAAAAGTTGACGAGCCAAAGAAAAAGATTTTAAGCAGATCAAAATCAGAAGTGAGTGCAGCTCAATTGGAGGGAAAATTGAAAGCTGAGAACAAAATGAAGAGCAAGTTACTTGAGATAATTAATGAGAACAATCCGTTTTTTGGTGGCTTATTAGAAGAAAGTGATTGTATAGTGCCGAGTAACGATGTTTCGATCGAGAAGTTGGTTGGTCTGAATGAATTCGACGGACATGAAGGCGTCGATGGAGACAACGGCAACAGAGGGGATTATTTCTTTCTTGATGTTACGACCAATGGGTTATCGAGAAGTAAATCGAATATCTTGAAATACAGTCGGAGTTCATCACAAAAGGTTCGGTCTGAACGAAAGAGATCCCGTGGTACATAATGGTGAACCAAAAAAAAAAGAAAAAAAGAGTTACCTACAAAGTGTTATATACGGTGTGTTTTGATGGCTTCCTTGGTGTGTTTGGATTTTGATTTCGTGTGGGTTCTGTGTGAAGAGTGTTTGCAAGTCTAGTCTAAGTTTTATGTTTGGAGATTGAGTTGCTGTATACCAAAAACTGAGAAATTGTGAACATAAGTGGATGTAAGCATATCGCTGAACCACATTAAAATTGTTCAGTCTTGTTCTTTTCTTTTTGTTATTAGTGGGAATGGTGGCTCGAAAATCCTCAGTACCTGCTATGAAGGTACAAGATTGCCGAGGAGTCCCAACACAATTACAAATCTGTGCACAAATGAGCGTAAGAACGCCTAGAAAAAAAATCGTAATCTGCAAAGTAAAAGAGGCAGTAATTCTAATCGTCCAGACTGTAAGACCATCGACTAATTCAATTTCTGATGAGCCAGTATTACTAATGACTATCGTGTTGTACCAACTACAAGATTTAACTTCATCCCAAGAAGAAAGGAGAAAGCATAGAGATGTAGGATTATCAACTTGTTAATTTTTGTGACTGGAAACATACAACTTGCACTAGTTTTTTTTGAGTCATCTAAACTTGAACTGGGAAACAATACTAAGCTACGCAAAATTGAAAATCCTATTTGGAAGTTGGAAGTTGTCAATACAGGGTTTGCTTGTTAGGCTGAGTCCTTTTTGTTTAAGAAGATCCTATTTACAACATCAACAGGTAAAGCATACGCTGGATCTATCGGTTTTATTTCAGGATACTCAAGAAGCGAAAGACCTGCATCACCAAGGTACAAGAAAAGATTAGAAACAAATTCGACAATGCTGTAAAATATAATAAAGAAAACGAATCAGTTTTGCCATGGTTTACAGTAGACGCTAGTAACACAGTCTGCTAGAAATATTTTGTGGGCTAGGAATGGACTGTGTTTCAGCGAAATAAAACAAAATATATCCCCTGGATTTACGCAAACAGTGAGTCAAGCCGTCAAGGGAGATGTTATTCTCTAAATTTTATTTTGTGATCTTTGCTAGTGGGTAATCATAAAAGGGCTAATAACAGCAAAGGGAGAGGTCAAATCTACCTGCGACACCAAAATATGTATGGAAGACATCAACAGCATCATCTGGCCTATCAGATATTCCTCCGTTCTCTTTATCCTACAATTTTGAGCATATATTGAAACACTACTTAAAACATTGCCAAGTGAGAATATCATACAGAAATCGAGATAACTTGAAGCCTGAGAGATAAGTGGTAGGCACCTGACAATCTAGAATGAATTTAGCAAGCTTGTCTTTGTCTATCCAATGCACTCTATCAATGATAATTAGGCTAGAAAGAACCCACCAAGAGTAGCAAACCTGAATAATGGATGAAGATCATTCTTTAGATATAAAAGACATGAAAACTAAATATAGGAAAATAAAGTATTTAAAAGACTTACATCGGGAAGCTTCTCGGGTCTTCCATTTAGACCTCCAGATTTGACTTGCCTTTCACATAACCACCATCCAAGAAGGTCCTTGTCAATGTGGTGTAAGGAACCCGCTATAGCGAGCGCACCCACGCAGCAAAAAACTGTAAACACAAACACAAAAAACTGTAAACACAAATATAAGGTAAGAAATTATTTTACGAATGCAAGCATGTAGGAACCTAGGATGTCTGATGAAAGATTATTTTCCTATACGGACCCATAAACTACTGCCAAGAAATTTTTTTCAAACTGAAACACAAATATAAGGTAAAATACGTACTCTGCCCTGCATGAGACTCCCCACCAGGTGTGCACCCAAAACCACCATCCAAATTCTTACAGCTCACAATGTATTCAACAGCTTTTTCCACATTGATTTTGTCCAAACGATGCAATAGTGAGAGACATGAAATTGCGATATAAGAAAACCTACATACAAAGAAAAATGATCGTCAGAAACCAAATGTTTCCTTTTTATTTTATTTTATTAACTAACTAAGACTCTAAAATCAAAGAGGAATTAGGAAGGAGGAATGCACCGAGTATCAATTTCACCCCACATATCTCCTGCAAATGATCCGTCTTCATTCTGAAGTCCGGAGATGTCTGACCTTAAATTTAAGGGAAACAAGAAATGAATGGATCTGAAATCTCTTTGAAGAAACATTCAAAGCAGTTAATATACAATAAAAGGATACAGTCTGATAACTTCTCAGTGTCCAGAACATCGAGCTTGTCAAGGAGAGCCAAAACTTGCACAGCACTAAGTGTGTAGAGCATGTGGGGATCATGCCCAATATTGCCAGCAAAGCCACCTGCACAAGAGAAATGGAGGATAGAACATACTTTTAGACATACTGTTATCTTATTGGGTCTTCCAATTGAAGGAAAGTAAGGCAATGTAGATTAGGCTCCTGTCTAAACAGTTAAATTCAGGATAATCTTTGGATGACCATAGAATAACTCAGGCCCATGCTGGGCATTTGGGACTAATACAGCCAATTGAAGGGCACCCTTGAATTTAGGAAGAATAAATTGCTAAAAGCAATAAACAGATTAGTTAACTAACCAGATTCGTGCTGGCACTGCATAACCCACGAAACAATCTCATCTTTATCCACAGCTCCAAGCTTTCCCAAGAGATCAAGAGTGGTCAAACCCCAATATGCACCGCTCATTCTCAGGTGCTCCATCACCACAGCTTCGAAAGTATCCTTTTTCTAAAACACAATTAAAAGCAAAATATCAAAGCTGATTACAACAACAAATTCCAAAGCAGCAAACACATAATCATTCAGAATCTCAAACCTTCTCGATTGATATAATATACTGCACATGTTTCTCCGCTGCCAGTTCCTCCATATCTATCAAATCATATAAATACTACCCATCAGATAATCGTTTCACAAGATTCTCGCTCTTAAACTAAAATGACAGTAAACAACTATTCAGATATCCTCTCCATGAAGGAAATTTTGTAGGATTTGGCATAGAGAGAGAGTAGAGAGGAATGAACAAATAACACGCAGAGACTACATTTCTGTAAACACTCTTAGCAATTTCATTGATGGCAAAGACATACCTTTATAGGCTACAAAACTCAACTGGTTCCTAGAGAATAGTCATTACAGCAATGCTAAACTTCCCTATAGACTAGGACTTACATTACTGACAGTCACCGCTAACTCTAACAACTTATGATCAAGCCATACACAACCCCTAACTAACAACTCAGTGAACAGTAATATGTGCGAGTATTACTCACGACTAAGTCCTACGACTTCGTCTTACTGTGTAGTTTGAGTTTAGCTCAAACTCCAACATTCTCCCTTAAACTCAAACTAGGAAAGAATAAATTCTTCTACCACATAACTTGCGCAGCTGCAACACTTCCTGCATCTGGTTCAACATGCTTGCTGTTAATCACGGCTTCAACTATTAGTACGGCATTAACTCAGTTGCTGAAGTCACCTTGGGTTTCTTTCACAAAGCATCAAAATTCACTTATTCACTTAGCAACAATGAGCACCTGGTTGAACTTGCTCTACTGTTACACCTGGCTTCAAACTCTCTACCTGAGAGACATGATGATAATGCCGATCAAACTGTATGCGCCGAGAAGGCCGAACTAATTTCATAGATTCCTAACAGTTATCTAGACAAGCTTGAACACCCCGTCTTTCACCAACGACTCATAAAACTTTTGCAAGCCAAAACTTGAACACAACTGGATCTTCACAACCGCATCCTACCATACCACTACTTGGTCTGCACTAACGCATCTGACCATTACTAGGTTGCACTACCGCATCTGACCATTACTAAGTCCGCGACAAACCCATCTATCATGAACAAGAGAAAGGAATAAAAACCAATCATTAACCACATACGAGAAACCACCAATACAAAATACTTCACTTTTGTGACTCCGGCATACACAACTTGCATACCGACGTTAGCCACTCCACTTGACCACTACTAACAGATCAATGGTAACACATCTGTCCACAATTACTGGATCAAAATAATTGATTATTAGACTGCTTTACCAAAGTTAAGACCCACATCCAACTCTAGATTGGCATTCGTATACCATAGCAACACAGCAACATGACTTCACAACTTGACGCAAAGTCTTGAAGGAATGATGCCGGACATACATCCGTAAAGAACCTTTTATAAGCTTCGGGATGTCCACAACCTCCGAAGGGACTTTTGCAAATGCAAAGGGACTCTTGCAAACACTATGAAGCAACACCACTGAACCAACAGTAGCATACCAACCACAATCATCACAGTACCCACAAATTGATTATACATGGATTTCATAAGGTTAAGAAACTCATCTAGATCCAAGATGAACCATTTTATGCCACTGTCTTCTGCTGTAGCATACTTAACAGAATTAAATACTATGCTACAAAAGGAACTAAAAAAAAACGCCAAACCAGCATTATAATGCCAACACGGGTAGTACCCACAGCAATCTTAACTGGGCTGCTATAAATCTTCTGTGGTCTAAAGAAATTTCATAACACAGCGAGCCACCTAAACAGGTTAGTGTATAAGGTGACTTAATCCACCAAGTCACTTGTCTCTTACTTCTAGCCAATTACAATAAAAGCATCCACAATCTTACAATGCATTCATTATAACCAAATGATTGACTTTAAACAGAATGAACAGACAAACTAATCAAAACTCTGTATTTTTTTACCCGGCTTGCTTAACTGCTTTACATTAGGATTCTTTTATGAAGTCTCAAACTCCACCTGCACAGACTTCACTTTGGCTTTCCATAATGCATCTGGTAGCATGTTTAACTGTTCAATTGGTTTCATCTATAGAGTATTAACTCCACAGCAGAGATTAACTAGCCCGTGGCCTCCCTTGATACTGCTGTATCAACAGTCATTGTCAACAAGCAAGAGCTGCGGCTCGTTTCATCTGTTTGTTTCATGACATGAAACCAAATTCCTACTTTACTCAAGGAATTTCTTCTCACAATCTTCCAGACACGCGTCAAACCAAAACTTCTTTGGGGAAATACATCAAACTCCAGATGCCTTTGCGGTAACAGTCAACAACTGGAAATATGCAAGCCTGTTTCACTCGGATTTTTCATCGAACATCTCCCCAGCAACTTCATAAACAGCTTCCACTTGAGATCATTCCGTGGATGTTCTCCAGCCAATACTTATGGAACCATGCCAACATTGTCTATACTCAAACCGATAACTTCTCATACAACCTTAGAACATAACAAGGTACACACGTTATACCTCATATAACAACAGCGGGAATGGATCGAACTTTTAGCTTCTTCTCTTCACACAAAATAACACTCTCTCTAGTTATTTTTCTATCCTCTATTTAACTCTACTGTCTCTCTACCCTAGCTCATGAACAATAACTCGCAGAGACTACACTTCTGTAAACATTTTTAGCAATTTCTTAAATTAATAGCAAAGACTAGGCATTATAGGCATTATAGCAATGCTAAACCTCCCTAAAGCTAGGACTTCCATTGCTGACTGTCACCACTAACTCTAACAACTAATGATCAAGCCATACACAACCCCTAAATAACAACTCAGTGAACACTAATATGTGCGAGTATTACTCACACAATGTTAACTCACAACTAAGTCCTAAGACTTCGTCTTACTGTGTTGTTTAAGTTTGGTTCAAACTCCAATAATTTTCCATAAAACTGAGTAAATCAAGTGAAATTCCATCCAAGACCTCAGCTACTTGGTTGTATCTTACTTGAAAGGTCTGAATTAAGACATAAGAGTAACTTTACTTCCTTAATTATTTTTTTATCAATTGAGCAATTTCACAAACACAATGTCAGCACACTCAATAAATAGCTGTTTTTGAAACAAATTCAAAATGGATCTATGCTTACAAAATCCTTACTAAATTATAGAGAGGCATAATAATGGTTACTACCAACATGACGCCCAAAGTTATAACCTAATTTACAGTATTTGAACTCTTTTTTTAGCAAATATTGATCCTAATTATTTCAGATTTGATAGAGAATTACAAATCATACCTTAATTACAAAAAAAAAGAAAAGATAATCAGATGAAATTGGATTACAAATCATACCTGAATCAAGCACGAATCGAAGAAGAAGTAGAAGTGTTCAAGTTGATGTGTTGGGAATTTAAAAGTGGTGTTATTTGGAACTACTCGGCCCCAAATTAAGGAGCGTATTACGTCGTGTGTAAGTAAGAAAAGAAGAGAGTTATGTTTGGTTTCATATTTGATTTTTCTGAGGGTGATTAGATACTTTTTTTTTAGTTTATTTTTTATTATTGGATAAAGAGTATTACATTAACTAGTTGGAAGCCTAAGAGCATCTCCAATGCAAGGGTCAAGGTCTTAAAAAAGCATGCCACATATGATTTAAGACCTTTTCCACCAAAATTTCATCTCCAATGTAAATGTCAAGGTCATAAAAAGTGATGACATGGTTAAGTGGGGGTAAAGAGGAAAGTCTAGATTAGACCTTTTTCATAACCTTGGGTCTTAGATCCACATCATCATTTTGTCTCTAAACTCAAATAAAAAGTGTTGAATAAGACCTTGGGGATTGGAGATGAATTTTACTCCCTCCGTCCCCAATATATAGGCGGAGAAGTGAGTTTCTTTTAGAATAAGAAATTTTATTGATTTCCTACATTTCCATCCTCTTTCTTATTTTACCCTATGTACAATTTCAAACATTAGAAACATTAACTTAATTATGGTGATAGCTACCTATAATAAATAAGGGTAATATATGGAAAAACCCATCTTGGAATTGAAGTCCGCCTATCTAATGGGACTACAAATTTTTACAACTCCGCCTATGTATTGGGGACGGAGGGAGTAGCTAAGAAGTTTTACCTTTACTATTTTTTGTCATTTAGCAATTATCCACAATTAAAAAGGTTTAAATAAGACCTCCACCTAGGATGACCTTGACCCCTTGCATTGGAGATGCTCTAACAAGCTAAGCTCCAATAACATACTACTACATTAATTGAACAGGTTGCTGTGTTAGCCTACCAGCGAGCCTCATGGGTAACCTAGACAAGGGAGCCGAAGCGGATGGGGGGCTGAGATTGTGTCACAAGGGGGGCAAACTAACACTACCTTCCATGTTAATTTATGCAATATTACGCCATTGGGGGCTCGAACCTGGGACCTCCTGGAACGCATGAAACTTTGGGGAACATGGATGACCAGCTGAGTTAGGTACCCATTTTATTATTATTTATAGCCAGCGCCTGAGAGAGGAATTATATATATATATATATATACCAAATGGTCCCAGATTATAACAAGTTTAACAAATAAATTAACAAGAACTCGAATATCAGAATCAATTTAAAACAGTAATGAAACAGACAGTATAAATATTAATGAATAATAACAAAGAACATAAATAAATAACAAAGATAGAGATTAGATATACTCACAAAGTAGTTACGTATTTATTGATACCAAAGCAAACTTGATCCACACACACACAAAGGTAGAAAAATGCACTCACACTCAAACTCACACTCAAACTTGAACTAAAAACTTAAAAACTTCTAAAAAAAAAACTTGTTCCTCTCCTTCATAGAAATGAAGTATTTATAGAGGAGGAAAACAAGAAGATAAGATTCCCTCGAGCTAGAAACTTATCGTCAAATTACAACAACCAATAACAATAGAGTACGTGGTAGGGAATCCAAGATAAGGATAACCCAAACTTTTTGCTTTATGAAAAAGCAAATACGTGTCCGAACGAAGTGGCAGACAAAGACCTAAAACCCGGAGCCCAAAGATTCCCTTCTAGAAAAGCGAATACGTGTCCTTGGAAAATAATGGAGTCGAACAGAGCTTTATCTTGAAAAAACCTTTTAGGAGATTAGTCCATAGCAATCGTCTTCATTAGCATTTAAATCTTCTGAACCATCTTCTGACTTGACCACATCTTCATCCATAGAACTAGAGGAAGGTTGAGAACTGATCTCTTCACTGTCCAAGATTTTTAAAATTTGTTTCCTGAAGTCTTCCTTAGATAGATTTCCATGTTGCTGTTTTAATGCCAGAATATGTGTAGAAAAGTCCTTAGGTGAGACTGAAGAAGAGGCTGACACCAATAATTGAGGTGCCACAAATTGGACCACAAAATTAGATGGCTGAAGATGGGAAGCATTATACCTATCCCACCATTTTATGAACAATTGTCTATCCAAATATGGAATATATTCCTATTCAGGGTCATCGTCTCTGGCAATTGAATAATTCCACCGCAAAATCCATGGGATTTCATATAAAATAAAGAACCAAGACATTAGCCGCCTTTTATTATACGAATGGCTATTAGCCTTTATAAATTTTTCTAGGGCTTGTGAAATAAAGCATGGTAATATATCTTTAGTAGGCCCCCAAAGACCTAACCACGTTCGAAACCAATTGGGAAGGTCTTGAATTACCTTGAGCTTAAATCCAATATACCAGGAGTGAGAAAATTTATGATTTTGAACACATAAAATATGTGTCCAGGCTTTGATATAATCAGTATAATTATAGAACTTTGGTTTCAAATGGGGGTAGTTTATAAAACTTTTTGAATCATGGGGATTCATTCCCTAATCTCTATAAGAGAGGACCTTTAAAATCTCCAATTTGGAGAAGCCAGGGATATTATTATTATCCACGGCATTATGTTGAATAAGGACAGACCCTGTGTCCAGGAGAATTGCTTCATAAAAATCTCTAGTCTTACCATAATGTGGTAAAATATGATTTTTCAAATACATTGAGGCAATTTCAGCCGGGTTTCTTTGAATATGTTCAGTTTCAATGGCTAGAAGAGGTAATGACATGGTCATTATATATGGAGAACGTTCCTCTTGAGAGGAAGAATTACCTTTAATGAGGCTGGCTTTAATTAAAAAGGGATCATTCTTTTTGCTGAAAGGATCATTCTTCTTATTAGAGCGAGAAATAGTTGGGGATTTACCCTTACTCAATTGGGATTCCATTCTTTCCCTGCAAAAATTCACGAGTTAAGAAGTCTGGCAAAGAGTTAGTATCTCCTTTAATATATTCAATCTTAAAGTCAAAAGCTGAAAGAATAGCTTGCCATCTAGCAAAGATCTGACGAGATGCTAAGTTTTTAACATCCTTAACTAACACTTCCTTGGCTGCTTGGCAATCTACTCTGATAAGGAAAGCCTGATTTAACAAATCACCTTCAAATTTAGTGACACAATGAATTATGGCCAAAATTTCTTTCTTTATTGTCGAATAATTTTGTTGTGCTAATTTCCACACACCAGAAGTATATCTCACTAATTGCTCCTTACCATTAACTGATTGTTTAAGAATTCCCCCATAACCGATGTCAGAGGCATCTGTTTCTACTATTTTATAGGCCATAGGATTAGCTATATTTAAACATGGTAATTCTTTAGCCTTAGCTTTTATTTTTCTAACAGCGATAGTATGTTCACTAGCCCAATTTACAGGATTTTTCCTTAATCTAGCATATAAGGGTTTACTATCTTTTGCTAAATCCTTATAGAAATCTGCTATATAATTCAGACTCCCAAGAAACCTTTGTAATTGTTTTTTATCCTTGATTTCATCTGGGAACTTATCAGCAAAGGCTATAGCCCTGTCTATGGGTATAATAGTACCTTTATTAATATTATGCCCAAGAAATCTAACTTGGGTTTGGAATATCTTCATCTTTTTTGCAGATACGACTAGACCAGCTTGCTTCACTATCTTGAGGAAAGTTAATATGTGTTTAAAATGATGCTCAATAGATTCAGAGTATATTAATACATCATCTATGTAAACAATTGTAAAAGTTGAATACGGATTAAATATGTTATTCATGATATGCTGGAATTCTGATGGAGCATTTTTTAACCCGAAAGGCATTCATAATGCCCGAATGGAACTGTAAATGCTGTTTTATATTTATCTTTTTCAGCAATTTGGATTTGCCAATATCCAGACTTTAGATCAAATTTTGAGAAGATTACAACATTATATAATCTATCTAGGAGGTCTTTTTTTATTAGGAATAGGGTACCTAATCCATCTTAATGCTTTATTCAGTAGTTTGTAATTTATTACTAACCTTGGAGCCCCTCTTTCTAATTCTGCTGCCTTCTTAACATAGAAGGCCGGACAACTCCATGGAGAATAGCTTTTCCTAATTAGACCTTTATCTAATAAATCCTGAATCTCAGTCTTGCATATTTCAAGTAGTCTGTTATTCATCTGAATTGGTCTAGCCTTAGTCGGAATCATTTTTTCTGAAAAATCAGGTTCATAAGGCAACTCTACTATATGTTGCTTCCTTTCCCAAAAAGCATTAGGGATATCAGCACAAACTTCCTTTATTAATGTATTATTGACCTCTTCTATTTGTTTTTGGATTTTAGGACATTTTAGTTTTTCTTCAATCCTTTTATATTGGATTTCTTCTTTTAAAAAGAATAAAAAAAATTCTTTTCGTTTAATCTTATCCTGAATATGATTAATAAATTTTTTGCTTTAGTTCGGAAGCAAATTCAAAAGTAATTTTATTACCTTGGACCAAAGCTTCAATTCCTGTACTACTAATTTGTAATGGGTATAACATATTTAGGAATGGGGTTCCTAAGATGCATGTTTGAGATAGATTTTTCACCATAATAAATGGTGTTTGCAGACAAATCCCATTATTGCAGATTGCAGCGTCTGATAACTTATAATTAATTATAAGTTTGTTTCCATCTGCGGTGTTAAGAATTTGGGTAGTTTTACTAAAATATTTTGTTGGTATTATTCCCTCATTTAGGCAGTTTAGATCTGCACCTGAATCTATAAGTGCCATGGTTTGAAAAGTATACTCTTTTCCTATAATTAATGTAACTAAAGTATACCATTTCTGAGTTACCACTTTATCAATTATATTAATAAATTGCAACTCCTTTATCTCTTGATTTTGGGTAGAGGATTCTGATTTTTCTACATCTTTTTGTGTAGAAACTTTTCCCTGATAGTTCTGTAAGATATCATCAAAGGAATTTTCTTCCTGTGAGTCATATCCTTCTTCTACCGGTTCATGAAGTTCTAATATCTGGATCCTATGTTTAAGCTCTCGCAATTCAACCTTAACCTGATTAACCTCAGCCTGAAGCTCACTAATTGAGGGTTCTTTCTTAGAGTTTCTATTTTCTACCCTTGATATAATTTCTTTGAAACTATAAGGTTGTAGATTCTTCTCAATTTTGTTTGTTTTGGGAGCATGTTTGGCCATCTCAATGTATCGTTCTAAGGCTACACGTTTTTCATTAGGATCACTTATTTTATCAATTAATTCTAAAATAAGATTTTCTTCATTGGTAAGGACATTAATTCCTAAGCCTGTCATTTCTTTATGCAGACAACTCTTGCAGGAACAATTATCATTACAATCATTATCCTCTAACCCAGAAATAGAGTCTGAAGATTCATCAGAATCTTCTCCAGAAGATTCCTCCTTAGTTTCATCTGAATTGTCAGATTCCATTAAGAGGATTTGGCTTAGTTGCCGTTTGAGCCCTTCATCTATATTTAGCTCATTTATCTTTTGTTTCGTTCTACATTTATTTTGGTAATGCCCAATTTTCCCACATTTATAACAAACTGGTGGTTCTTTTTTATTAATATATTGTTGTGACTTCTTCTTATTCCTAGGAACATCTGGCTTTTTCCATTTCCTTGGGTATCTATTGTACCTAGCCACTCTTTTTCCTTGATATTGCTGAATATTTTTCTTTTTGGATCTTATGGTTGGTGGAAGAGAATTATAACCGAATTGTTCACAGAAATCTCCTAATTCCTCCTTTTTAGTTATTTTATTCTTTTGTAAATGCCTATGAAGTTTTATATCGGCACATAAAGCTAAACCTTCTGACATAATTTCAGAAGATAATTGCCCAAAGGTATATTCATTATAATCTATCCTACCTTGGGTATTCTTAGATTTAAGCCTGCTTCTAACTCTCTCAGCAAATAAGGGAGGCAATCCTGAGACAAATTTTTCTTTCCAAAATTCAGAGTCTGAAGAACAGTCTTCCCTGCTGAATAGTTTGGAGAAGAAAACATCTCTATACCATCTATAATGGGAGAGAGTAGGGCATTTCAAATTAATAAGTAATTCTCTTGACCTCTCCATCTGTTGAGAGTTTGTGCCTACAAAATGTAAAGCGATTGTATATAGTAATGTGTTTACCGCATCAGCTTGATTCTGGACGAAACCATTTTCTAGTTTTACTTGCCTAACAGCATGTTCTATACTCCATTTTGCCTGATCAGATAAGTGAAAATCCCACCATCCTTTAAGTTGACCGGTAAATCCAGTGACTATGGCTTTAAAGATCTGGTCATCGGGATTTTGGAAATTGATTCTAGACGCAGAACTATACATGGTCATTTGTCTAATTGTATTTAAAATATGGTATTCTGTCATTCCATCTATATTCCATTCTACTATAGATCTTCCATCAAAAGAGACCTGGTTCCAGTTATAGTCTTCTTCTAATTGTAAATCTACTGGTGTAGGTCTTGGGTAATAATTTCTGGTGGTAGGAAATGTAGCTGCATATTTTTTACCGAAAGATATTTTATTGAGAGTACTGGGTTCTGATGTTTGAAATACCTCTTCCAGTTTATTAACATCAATATTATTGTATTGTTCTTGTTTGGATAGAACATTGACAGCCTGAGATGTTTCTTTAGAGTTATTAGGTGCTTTAGGAGTAGATAGACTTAGAGACTCTAGCTTTTCTACTAAAGCATCTACAAAACTACTTTCAGGATTGGATAATCTAAAGACATCTCTATTAATGATCGGAGCTGGTTTGAACAAAAGCCCCTTCGGAGGTTCAGGAGCTGTCTTATCTTCTATTGGCTTTGTACCACTAGTAGATGCTACCTGTTTATTAGTAGCTAGTATTGTCTCAATTCTAGTTGTCTGTCTTCCTAAAGATTGTAAACATAAATTGGTATAATTACCTAAGTGTATCAATTGGCCAATATCTTTCTGAGTTGCTGTCAGATTGGTTTCTCTGGACTCTGTCTTATATGGAGATGCTATGGCTCCTTTATAGGTTAGGACTGTCTCTGGAGGATGAATACTCTGGACGGGTTTTCCTTCTTTTGTTTCATATGTATTAAATGGAGTTTCTACCGTATTAAGAGATTCTTTATAGGTTTTTAAACCATGGTTATTGATTAAATCATTTAACCAGTCAAAAAATGGTTTTTTATCCTGACTATGACTTAGGTAGAAAGCATAGGTCTTATATAATTTTGTTTTTTGACAAGGAGAGAATTTTGAACTGAACCATACTCTTTTATTCTTATTCTTTGAACTATGATATTCTTTTCGAAGTTCATCTATACTATCTGTAGGTTGTTGTATTACATTTACTTCAAAATTTAGATCTGAAAAGGTTGGCTCTGGTTGTTCAGGGATATTTCTGTCGCTTGATTTTGGTGTATCCACCCTATAATAAGGATTATTGACCTGATGTGAAGTCTGTTTGACTCCTTCTATTGTTATATCTTGCGAATCATTTATAAAATTGTTTATTGGATCCATGTAGGAAGATGAGGATACAGAGGGCCTTGGGGTACACCCCTCTTTATCCATAAACTTAATTCTCGTTTTTCTACAGGATGTAAATTGTATCTCTACATCTCCATCTTCGTATTCAATGATTTGTTGGAGATTTTGGTTTTGGCATGGTTTTAAGGGTACCTCTACCTGTAAGGTCCATTTCTCTGGGAGGGTAACCTGATCCCATTTAATTGTTTTGGGTATGACCGTATGAGCTTTACCTATATTGGTATGGAAAAGGGTGGTTTGCCCCTTAGTATCATAAATCTGGGCATTTGGACATAAGGTATTCATAACCTTATAATATATTCTATAAACGACGGCTAAGTTTTGAGATCCCGTAACCATATCAAACCCCTGAGTTCTAACATTCAATGTTAGAGTTTTTAGGAGGCCTGGATCATTAAGGGATACTGAAAAGTTTGGGAAGCAATTTAAAAGAAAAAAGAGGTCTTTTTTCAATAAGGTGGGCACCAAGTCGGTGGTAGGAAGCCTAGCAACAAGCTGGGCACCAACACCTTTTTGGATAGTAATACCTATCATGTGAAAGAGAGCAGCGCCTATCTTATGGATCGCATCATAACTAATAAGGCAGTTCCGTAATATTTCAAGAAAAGCAATTGTATCATCGCCTAATTCCCCTAGAGTAGAAAATGTGAGCACACCAAAACCGTATCCATGTGTGGAACACTTGTCAAGATATTTATTACGCTTACGGGTAATAGCTATGGAAATTGCGTGTCCATGAGTAAAACTGCGGGTTCTAGCGCTTGTAAAGGGGGAGACGCCTTGGACGTCAAAGCAAACATCCTTCCCACCTTCCTAATTATGTACAAGAATGTCTGATGGCTTAAGATCGTTGGTCGAGTTAGATATGAGTCCTAAGGAGGCTTCTTTTCTGGCAGGTACCCCGGCTTTATAACACATGTCCACCAACACATCTTTTACAAGGTCGTGCTGGTACTTAAGTCCCACATCTTTGGCAGAATGTAAAGCATGGTCGCCAAAGGTGTTCATCGGCTTATCGCAGCTTGAGCATAGGATGTCAGTATCGAAGAAAGGTATGCCGAGGCAGTATTTGAGTACAACATGAAATTTCCCGGGCCCAACAGATTGACCAAGACCAGTAATTTTAATTGCCTTGAGAAAGTCCATGGCATGGGGAAGCATGTTGCTTTGCCGTAGGAATAAGTCTCGCTCTGTTAGAGAATGGCTTGTAGGTAAGTTTTCAGTGACAACACCAAAGTATTTTGCTTCCAGTTTTTGCATGAATTAGGGGGCAGCGTCGTTGATGCTGAAGTCGGAAGGAGAGATACCACAGGCCTGTGTAGGTTAGCAAAGCGAGTTGATAGTTGGAACATGACTCCAATGCGTCTGGGCATGATAAGATGGTGTTTTCTAGCTGTCGTGTCTGAAAACATGATGAGAGGTAGCAGTAGGAACCAACGTTACCTATCGTGAGTACTACAAGTCCACCAAGCTTGATAGGAAGGGTTGCAATGCGCTGTTGTATGAGACCAAAACCTGACCCATCGCCAACAATTAGCTTGCGTAGATATTGCATGAGACGCCTGTCAAAGTTTGAAGCTGCAGGATGTAAGGCCTGGGTACAAGTGGTGCGCAGAGTGAAATATAACTTCGGTGCACCTTTGCAATTACATAGCAGCAGCAGCTCAGCTTGCGGGTCCTGTAAAGAATTTGGTGCTGGCGAGTTTCAAACTCAGGTCACTGATGTCATCATCCAATGACTTTACCACTGTACTACAGTGACATTGACATTTCTCGATTTCTGAAAGCAAAATTTTTAAAGGGTGATGGATACAAGGCCGGAGCCAAGAGTTTTGCTGTGGGGATGCAAAAATCTGTGATGGGGTGCAAAATATTTTTTTAGGGGGTGCAAAGAAGCAAAAATAGGCTTAGTGTATATAATTTTTTTATTATTGGACCTAAAATAGGCTTTGGAGCCAGCGGGGCAGGGGTGCAAGTGCACACCCTTGCAATGGGTTGGCTCCACCCCTCGATGGATACTAGTTAAGAAGTTATTCCTCAAATTCCGAAAGCAAAAATAAAGTGAGAAGTTAGTTTAATTTGAGAATACAATTTCAGATAACTATTATGGAAATAAAGAAGTCAATTTTTTATGAAGAAAAATGTTTTTTCTTCTGACTCATGGAATGAATTTTTTGTTTTGGTTTTCAAACACTTTTTAGATTCATCTGTATAAGTAACTCTTTTGACTTCTATAAGCAAAAAATTCAGGAGTTGGTTTGGGAACACAACTTCAGAATAGTCTTAGATTCGTCTTTGGAAATGACTCTTTTGACTTCTAGAAGCAAAAAAAAAAAAAAAAAGGTTAGAATTTAGGTTGGGATTTTTTTTTAAAAATGACTTTTAGAAGCAAGAAAGTTAACTTATTGTAAATTAAAATTGTTTTGCAAATAAATTCTGGGATTGACTTCGTCTTTTGGTATACAAACACCTTTAAAAGCAAGAATAAAAAACATAATCACTTCAGAAAAAGTAGTTTTTACTTCGAGAAGTCATCCCAAACTACTACTGGATTTCAACTTAATTAAACTGAGAAATAACTTTATAAAGTGTACCTAAACTTTCTTTTAGGCAAACCAAACTAATGAGTATTTCTTAACCAAAGGAACTTTGTACGGGCACCTAATAGTAAACGAAATTGTAAGTCTCTGACGTCTGTTATTCAAGTTTGAATTGAACTGAGACTTATGGCTAGAAATTGTAGAAACTTTAATTGAGCTCCATGGCTGAACAAAGGGGCATTGAAAAGACGTGGGTACCCAAATACACCACAATCTTTTTGTTTCAACCTATAAGTCCTCTTACCAAGTGTGATCGTCTATGGACTAAGTCGAGACAATACAACAACTTCGGTATTCACACTTTGTGTGATTATGGATACGAGATCGAGACAGCACGACTACCAAAGTGTGATACTTGATAATAGGTTCGGACTTAACCAAACTCTATAGGATCACTATCAAGTATATCGGAGTTCACATAAAGTGAAATTTATTTTAAATTATATAAATAAATATAATTGCGGAAAACAAAAATAAATCACACAACAAGATTTTGTTAACAAGGAAAACTACAAATGCAGAAAAACTCCGGGACCTAGTCCAGAATTGTATACTCTCAGAATTAAGCCGCTATACAAAATCTATACCGACTTTGTATAGTTTAAACCAAGCAACTACCCCTAGTTCACTTAGTTTCCTTAGTATCCCTGCGCTTCCGACTTCGATGAGTCACGCACTGGTACAATTCCTTTGGACGTATTCCAAACAACAAAGGAACAACGAATCTGTTTGGTAACAACTCTATTGATTCTTTTCAAGATAAAGATATCTCAAGTCATACGCAAAGGCTCTTCCATTTAATCTAATAAACTCCTTTGCCTGGTTAGATTAATCTATCCAAAGTAGTTAAGTTTAGATTCGCAATCAATCAGTATAGATCTCAAAGAGAAACTATCAAGTGATGCCGATATTACACAACTAATCAATCAAATAAATCCGATTCTAGTTGGATCCCAGCCGATCAAGGTTTGTGCACACACAAAGATACGAAAACCAATAAGAAATCTTCTTCGTCTTCAGATCTTCTTTAATCTTCAATAAAATCCTGCACAACACCACTTGAATCTCTTGTGATCAATCACACACAGAACGGAGTCTGTTAACAATGGATTATCACAAGATGTCTTTAGATCTAACAATAGTTCTAAAAATCCCGTCGATACTTCGATCTAGTTTTAGTGAATCTTATATCAGAAGAGAAGATTCTCAAGAATAAAAAAACTAGGTGCAATCAAAGTTTCAACAACCGTTAGTCAATCAAATCAATCGAAAACTAATAACACTGCAGTTATCTAGTTTCCCACCAACGGTACTCGTAGAGCTTCTTGATCCCACAGAAGTCTTTAAACGAGCGGTCGTAAGAGATTTCACCTAATTAGGATACTTTCCTCTCTGATTAGACGGTTCCACCAAAAATAACGAGAAATGAAGTTTGCCTGGCTCTTAGGATGGTTTGTTAGAAATGCAAACTTAGGTATTTATAGACCACGGATGTTTGGACATCAAGGAATTTCCAAAACCGAAACAAGATATGAAATGAATGGCAAGATTCAGCTTTCCTAATTCCAATAAATGCTTGCCAAATATTTCCGAAATATGTCAATAGAAAATCTCCAATTAGTAAATGCACATTACTAATTTTTATTCTCTAAAAATATGCATTTAATTGCTGGTAATCAAAGCATATGAAACAAAAAACCTTAATTAAAAGATTCTTACTCGCACAGGATCTACTTGAGTACTAAGGAATATCTTTTAACAATAAATGATAAGAGTTACTGTACGTGTTCAAAGTATGTTGACATCTCTTCAGTGTAAATCCTCATTCATATTTACATAGATTTACATTCTTGGAATCGGTTATACCACACTTCCAAACAAGTTTAGAATTGGTTGACTTGTATTCCAAGATAACTACGTGATTCATCAAATATCAAATCACATACATGGGTTCAATCGTTCCTACCAATCACTAGGATCGTTTATACCTTAATATGAAAATACTTGTGATCGGTCACACAAGTTACCAGGACCGGTTACATCAGTTACCAGGATCGGTACCATATTCCCATGGTATTGCTTGTGACCGGTCACACCAATTACCAGGACCGGTTACCAATTACAAGGAGCGATTACACAACACTTGTGATCGGTCACACCAATTCCTAGTTACGGTCACACCAATTACAAAGATCGATCATACCATCACATGGTGATTACTTAGGATCGGTTACACCAATTAATAAAAACTTGTCATACCAAATCATAAGTCAGCCATTGTGATTAGTTATACCAAGATACACAACCAAGGTTAAGATCGGTTCTACCATCTCACACATATTGGTCATCAAAAGATTTGAAATGAATAGTCGAACCAATAAGCCTAATGATTTCCCTTTAGATTCACAAAACAAGTTCATGAATGTACTTCCTTTAAACAAATGTAAAACATTGTTTCCTAGGATGAAATCTTCACCATAACCCATTCACATAATCATAACAGTATATACATGATTATGTCGATATCATATCTACGAAGTTCAAACGATAAGCGTTATACATCGTAGTCTAATTCCCTAATACTATGATCATACAATTATGACCATGTCACATCACTAGAGTATTATACAATATATACAATATATACAGCTTCGCAGTTATGTTTTCAATATAGCACGACTTGAAAAATACGTTTGGAATGAAACAGTTCAAGTCAATATTACTAAGCTCAAGTGGAAGGATGATGTCGTCGTTGTAGTTCTTTACTTCTTCACATTCTTCAGGTCTTCGGAGTAATACTTGTACGTCTCAACATTCATAGAATTTCTAGTCTAACCTAAACGAAGTTGACTCTAGTATATAATCAAGCGACTTTAGATGAGTTTTGACACACTAAAATATGACAACCAAACTTGACATACCAACGCTTGGTGAGTTCAACCGAGCTATGCTCTAACAGACATAATTAAAGCCAGAAGCCCTCTAAACTAGCATATTATAGGTAGTAATTTTCATTATGTTCCAGCTTTATCCCAAGTAAAATTCCTGCCAATAAATTTGGTTTAACATGCGTGCATGTGTGGTTCTGTCATGTTTCTAAATTGTGTAATTAAAGTGTTCAATTTTACTCGAAACGATTATCAGAAAGATTATGTTGTTCCTAAATTTCTTTCCTCAAGTATAGATTTCATTACATTCTTCCCTTCAATTTTATATTTTATTCTATAAATTCCTCATCAATTGTTTTTTATATTAAATGTTTAAAATTGGGTCTAGTTAGCGAGTCAACTACGATTTTTGCACTCCTCGGATCCGTTTTTGCTCCCCCTCTAACAAAAATCTTATGGAAATTAACATATGTTTTTTTCCCTCACATATAATAAAACTGTCTTTACTATTTCTATAGTCAATTGTGAAACTTCTAAAAAGAGACATCTAATTATTAAGGAAAGAAATAAGAATGTTACCCTTTTTGCAAGGATTGCTGGTACTTTATATTGTAAGTAGCATTTGACCGAGAGTTAGGAGTATAAGTTGTATTTTCATGTCCACTCCAATGAAATCCCTTGTCTAGATTTCTTTCCATGCATTCGATTCATATATGTATATAGAACCATATATATAATTTAAGTATTGCTTACAAGATTGGCCTCAAAACCTCTACATATGTAGAACCCCATCTATAATTTGGAATATTGCTAAAAAGATTGGCCTCAAAACCTTCCACTCTTAATAGAACAATAACCTTTCAGCTAATATATACATGAACATAGCGCATACAGATATGTAAATATTGTATTGTTTCACCTCAATGCATATATATATATATACTGCGACCAGAGGTGGGATTTATAATGTATGAGTGACTGAGAAAGCATACGAGTCAATGAATAAATCCTCTGAATCAATTTTAGCTTTGGATAGAGTTTGCCGAGAAAAGACACCGAGGAACATTAGTTGTTATAGTGGATATGATGTGATGTATGATGAGAGATGATATAAAGTTGATAATGAGTTAGGATAGTTGGGTTTATGTTGAACTCGAATTTGGAGCAAGAAATAGAGCCCCAAGGAGAGAACAAGACCATTAGCGGAGAGATACGCACACAAAGGGTTCGTCAAAAATCTTAAACCACCAGCTTATTAGTTCCATCAAGTTTGCTATCCGTTTTGGTGGATATTTTCCAAAAATCGGGAAATTATGAGAGTTTGACAAGGAACAAAAAGTATCCTGAAAGAATTCGAAATTGAAGGAGAAAGTTTAGTTATAAAATTGAATGAAGTCCACCAAAAATCATCTCCGAATAGGGATATTTCATCTGATTTTTCTGGATGATCTCTCATTCAAAATATTAACTTTTGGTTTAGCATAAAATACCATGTACAAAAATGAAATTAAATGACTGTTTAAAGCACCACTAAACGAGTATCCAACACTCTTTATTATATCCGTAGTACAAGCGGCGACAATCATTGTAAATATTCTCAGTTTTATGAATGTGCTAGTGGAGAAATATGATGTTTCTAAAGTTGGAATTTTGCATACAAAAAAATTTCCATGACGCCTTAGGTAAATGTTTTTTTTTTTAATAAATAATACTAATATCATAATGATGTTAGCCTAAAATAAATAATCAATAACAATATATCTTCCAGGTTTTGAAATGGAATGGCCCTCCATCGCTTGTGTGATTTTTATAGTTTCAATGAGAACAATCAAGTTTCATTAATCAAAACAATCAAGTTTCACACTTGGATTTATAGTCATGCCTCTTACCACTCTATTGCATTTTTTGGGACTTTCTTTGACCCTCACCCGGAAACACATGACCTTTCATCAATGCTACATAAATATCAACAAGGTAAAGTGTGAAGTAGAGGAAAAAGTTGTGCTTATTGCACACAAGTAATGTATTAACACCAAATAAAGTGTTAAAGTGTAACAGTGTCTACCACTTTAACGTTTATTATCTTTCCAAACAAAAATAAAATCTCAATAGTCTGTCTATATTCATAGACTGAATTACAAAATTTAATATCAATTTTATTCTCATATATGCTTGATACTAGTTTCCAGAATACACAACCATTAAGAGTTGTAAAGGTAGATTCGTATTAAAAGTAGTCAATTGCCATCTTCAGAAGTGTTGATGGAATTATATATATATATATATGTATCTGTACATAATTTCAATGAAAATTAAAGCAAATAATCAAGGTATACTACTTTTGTTGCAAACTGATAAATATGTTTAACAGGTTATTTAACCGTTAATAGGTTGTGTCAGAGATACAATATTCACAAAACAAAGTTATTGTTAAGGAAGAACATGACTAAGTATATAAAGCGGCCATGTGATGATCTTTATTAGCATTGGTACGTGATCTTCAAACTAACTTCATAAGTTTTTCCCTGATCTACTGGTTAGTCGTCTCTCTTAATAACATTTGAATACATATTCTCTTCAATTATACTGAATTGGTTCTTCTATTTTTGGCAATTACATGGAGCAATATTTTTCTTAAGTTCCTATATAAGTTATAGCTAGAGACCCCGAGGCCTTTATTTATGCTCATGAGAAGCGTGGTTACTAAACAAACTGGCATATGGATAAATCTTAATAAGCCTATCTATTGTTCATGGCTAAATTTATTTACCTAAGCAATGTGTTTTAAATTATTAGCATTTACTAGACACCGAGCATGAAGGAGACAATATCCTTTCAGTAACAGTAACTGATGATGAATCAAGAAGAATGAAGCAATAACCCCAATTCACTGAAAAATACGAAATCATAGATGTATTGAGAAACATGTGTCAAGATAAATTCTAGACGACTAATGAATACAATTTTTTAGAGTACTAACAACCTGCGAAACAAATAGGATCTTAGAATGTGACAATAATAATGAGTAAACCAAGAACAAACAACAATAATAAATGAAAAAGATATATCAAACTTACAAGACACAAATTCAACAATATATACAATGTGTATATATTTTCTACGTCCACTTTGATCCGGACCCACTCAAATCCACTTGAAGAAATGATTACAACGCATAACACCTTTATGTGAATTCCACCAAATAATTGGTTATACCGCAATGATTACCGGAGAAAATTGGGTTTTCTTTTGTTCCTCACCAACTTGCATTCACCACGAAACCCTAGATTTTACCCCAAAAGTTATTACAAGAATTATCTCTTCTTATTTTTACAATTGTATTTCACTCTTAATCATTCCTTAAACTCTTTATAAGGCCTAAAACTATTTATATATGTTACAAACTTGGCCTCCAAGAATGTTAACCGGAATTAGAAAATCCTTTCATAAAATACGACTAACCTAAAGTAGGAAATAAAAAAATCCATCCAATTTCTTTAAAAAGTGTACATGAACATTTGTTTTTGTGCCAGTTCGCAAACCGCCAATTCAGTTTGTGGACAACTTGTAACAAAAATGTCCAGGAAACTCTCTTTTTATACAAGTTTGCGAATTGTTAAATTCGGTTCGTGAACAATTTTAAGTATTCAATATTTTAACAATCTCTCATTTCAAATACTTTGAGTTTCTTCAATTCTTCTTTGCCTCGATCTTCCACTTAGAGTGGCGGTGCTAAACTTCCTTGTCGGTGCGGTTCCCCTCCCAAATCCTTATTCTGGGAGACGAACTAGAGCTTTGAAGATCTTTAGATTGTGGAATGTAACTCCCTTGGTAAACATATCCGCCAGATTATTGGAAGCAAGAATGTTCTCTAACTTTAAATCTCCTTCTTCTAAGAGATCTCGAATATAATGTTAACAGATATCTATATGGTTCGTCTTACCATGATAGGATGAGTTCTTGGCTAAATATACAATGCTTTGATTGTCACCATATATAGATAAAATTACCTCATTGTTCCTTCCCCAACTCTTTTGACAAACCCCGCAACCATATCATCCCCTTGCTCGCTTCTGTCACCTGTACATACTCATTTATGTAGTAGAAAATGTCACCAACTTCTGTAACCGTGAGATACAACTCACTGCAGAGGACTCCATAATATAAATATAACCGATCAAACTTCATCTTTTATCTACATCACCTGCGAAGTTTGCATCCACATAAGTCCTCAAGATAGAGCCACCTCTTCCATAACACAATGGTACATTTGTGGTACGTCTCAAATACTTGCGTATCCACTTCACTAGTTTCCTATGTTTTTTGTTTGGTTTACTTGCATATATACTCACTACTCCCACTGCATATGCAGTATCCGATCTCTTATACACCATAACATACATTAGACTCCCAGTGGATGAAAAATATTTTACATTAGTTAGCTATGTACTCTTTTTATTCATCAATCTTTGCACACTGCCTACTTGAAAGAAAAATTTAACTTCTAAGTGGAGATCTTATTGGTTTAGTGTTCTCCATATTGAACTCCTTCAACACTCGTTCAATATAATCATCCTGATTAAGCATAAGTGTACCTTCAGATTTGTCACTTATGATTCTCATGCCATGAACCTGTCTTGCTTCACCAAGATCTTTCATGGAAAACTCACTTGCTAATTGGTTCTTCAAATTCTCAATTTTCTTTGGAGATGTTCCGTCAACCAACATATCATCCACACAAAATAATAATATCATGTAGTCAGAACCATGCCTTTTTAAGTAACAACAATGATCAACATTGCAGCGTAAGTAACGACTCATATGATTAACTTATCAAACTTGTTTTACCACTCTCTCCAGGATTGTATTAAACCATAAAACTATTCTTATATATTATCTATTCTTTTCCTTTTACCATGAATCCTTCTGACCGCTTCATGTAATTCTTCATCTAGCTCGCCATGAAAAAAATTGCCATTACAACCAACTGTTCAAGATAGAAATCTTTAGAAGACATTAGGCTTAACACTATTCTGTTAGTCATCTTCACAACTATAAAAAATATCTCATTGTGATCGATACATGGTTTCCGTGGAAACCCTTTTACAACCAAACTCGCCTTGTAGAGAATTTCTCCATCTGCATAAATTTTCATCTGATAAACCACTTGTTTTGCGATGCCTTCTTACCTCTCGGTAATTTTGCTTACACCCTTGTGTCATTCTCCTCGAGTGAGTCCATCTCACCTCTCATAGAAAGTTTCCACTTGCTCGAATCATTAACCGCTAGTGTTTCTTTAATATTTTCCGGTTCACCTCCATCCGTAAGTAATAGATGTTTCAAAGCATACATGGAATTTGTTTTGGAGTTCTTGACGATGTGCATACTTATTGTAGAACTGTAAGAGTAACTCCCACTGCAGTAGAATTCCCTTCTTGTATAGAAGGTTCTTCTATGCCCATCAACAACATCATGCTCTTCTTGTACCAAACTTCTTCCAGAAACATCATATATGCAATATATAACTATTTATCAACGTTACTTAACCTGACATCTTCAACTTGTGTTGTATTTCTATCCTTGTATAACTCATTCTCATTGAAAGTAAAATCCTTACTTCTGATAACTTTGCGACCATCATAATCCCAAAGTGTACACCCAAAAGCATCACCTCTATAACCAATGAATACAAACTTTTTTGCTTGAGTATTTATCTTAAACCTATCACCGGAACTCAGATGAACATAACCAACAGCCAAAAACTTTCAAATAAGAAATATTTACCTTTTTGCTGGTCCACACCTCCTCTTGTATCTTCATATCTAAGGGATTACTAGGTTTACTATTGATTAGATAAGCAGTCAATTCTGTTGCATATACCCAGAACGTCTCTAGAAAACCATATTGCAACCTCATACACCTTGCACGTGCATTTAACGTCCAATTTATATATACGCTTTGCCACTCCATTCTTTTGTGGTGTCCCTAGAAGTGTCATCTCCAAACGATTTCCATTAGTAACAAATAACTTTAAGAATTTTATCTTATCATACTCAACACAATTATCCGACCTTTATATCAGTTTCTGCTTCTACCAATGTCTTCCATTTCAGAAACACGTTAAACACCTCGTATTTATTCTTTCTTAATTTCCATAAGTTATTGTCTTTACCTATAATAGCCACTGCTAAAGTAGATCCGTCTAAAGTCGGGTATATAGTATCAACTTTAACTCATCGAGCCAACATCAAGCTCCTTTCATCACTTTCCAATTGTGTTTCATAAGCATAACTTCACAGTTATTATCACAAACTTGACCCACAGACACCAATTTTTCTTCAAATTTGGAACGTGTCGAACATCCTTCAACTTCTATATCGCACTATTGACTTTCACAATCGCATTACCCAAACCGATGACATCACATGCTACACCGTCACCTAAGACATAGTCTTTCCTTATAAGAGGTCTTAGTACTCTTATCTCCTGTTGCATGGAAAGAATCTCCCGGGTCTATAATCCAAGAGTATTAGAAGACCTTCTGTAATCATCTTATTGTTATCAACAAGGACTTCACTATTTTTGCACCTGCAACTACTTTGCCTCTTCTTAATTACTTTTGTGTCTACCGTAATTAACATCTTTCTTTTCTAAAAAATCATGCATGTAGTGTCCTTCTTTGTTACATGTCCAAAACTCCACATTCCTCTAGGTCGGATTGAGAACTCCCCCTTAGACTTTCCTCTAGACTTCCATCTTGATTTTTCATTTTTCCTATTTGAACTTCTTCCACTATTATCATGCGCATACTTAAGGCTGAAAAATGACCGAATTTCCTTGGGTTTCTTTAATGTGAGACGAGGGCGTAAATTTTTGAAACTAGATTTGGTCCCTAGTTTAGGGATACCTTAAAATTACTACAAACAACCACCATGACTCTGGTCAATGAAGATTGAAAAGTCTTGTCCCCCTTATAGAAGCCGTCTTCTATGTTCTATCAGCAGCGCGTGGTTGCTGAATTTCTTTCTCTCCTCATGTATTTCTTAATTTAATACTACAAGATTTCATCAGCTTCTATTTTTGGTTCAGTTTCGTATTCTATTCGATTATAAATTAATCCATCGATCATCCTTGGTCTCTTGGAATCATTCTCTGTTTCATTCATCTCTATAAACCTTGTTTTTACAACAATGGCTTTTTTCCTCTGCTGTTATGCAGATGATCAGGTTATTGAACCGATCCCGATTGATAATACTGGGAAAATGATTACTACACCTTATATAGACATTAGTAATAATTTTGTATTAAAGATAATGAATCATACTACCGTGAAGCGTCTGAAATCACCCGAGACGAAGAAAGTTCAGACCCAAACTTATTATTCAGCTCTTCCTGCTCCGAGGAGCAAGACTGTCTATGTACCTAATGATTCAATTGTCGATATAGATGCAGAAGATACTGATAATCCTTTAGCTGCAGTTGAGTATGTTGAAGATTTATACAAATTTTATAAGATTGCAGAGAGTTCGAGTCAAGTTGGTGGTTATATGGACTTGCAAAAGGAGATTACTGAGAATATGAGAATGTTTCTGGTGGATAAGTTGATTATAGTGCATGACCGTTTTCAACTTATGCCAGAAACTTTATATCTTACTATCCACATTTTGGATCGCTACCTTGCGACAAATCGAGTTGTGAGAAAGAAGCAGTTGAAGTTAATTGGGATTACTGCTATGCTTATAGCAAGTAAGTATGAAGAAAATGTGGCAATAAAAGTTGATGAATTGGTTGGGACTTATAAGAAGAAGCAGATATTGGCCATGTAGAGATCAATTTTGGTGACACTTGGATGGACTTTAACTGTGCCTACTACATATCATTTACTTGTTCGATTTATCAAGGCTTCTCTAGCAGATCAGGAGATGGAGAGCATGGTGTTTTTCTTGGCGGAATTGGGTTTAATGCAATATGCAATGATAAAATACTGCCCGTCGATGTTGGCAGCATCTGCTGTCTATGCAGCACAATGCACACTGAAGAAAACTCCTCAATGGAGTAAAACACTTGAGCATTACACTGGATTTTCCGAATGTCAGCTTATCGAATGTGCGAAGCTATTGGTGAACTTCCACTCAGAGGCACCTGAACATGAGCTTCGGGTGGTTTATAATAAATACTCGACTTGTACACATAACATTGTAGCTCTACAGCCACCTGCGCCGCAACTTTTGATCAATTGATCCAGAGAAAGGCAAGCTTGTCTTGAGTCCGTTTGTATGTCTTGTTGTACCGTAAACTAGTCAATCTTAAACTGTACTTAACTAGAAGTTATAAAATCTTATAAGGTCTATCTACTATTTTATGTGTTTTAATTTTGATCTTCTTGCCCAGACAATCATATCATATCAATATTCACAATAACACCAAAGCTGAGACAATTTTTCACCAATCACCAATTTTTCTACCTCCCATAATTAAATTGTACGTAATGAGCATTTTAAAACCATAAGCTCCGTTTCCATATATGTCAGTTATTGCTGTTTTCAGGTATATCGGCTGCTAAGACATTATCTGACGCGGGAATAAAGGATATTTTGGTATTAGAAGCAACTGACAGAATTGGTGGTCGCATTATGAAAACAAATTTTGCAGGTTTATCAGTAGAATTGGGAGCTAATTGGGTCGAAGGTGTTAACGGGAACAAAGTTAATCCTATTTGGACTATGGCTAACAAGATTGGTCTCAAAACCTTCTACTCTTAATGGAACAACATTTCAGCGAACATCTACAATCAAAAGTATATATGAACTAATATAAAATGCACATATATATATACATATGTCAAATGCACTTTTTGATCTCAATACGCAAAAACTAATTATTAGATACTGTGACCAGAGGTGGGCTTTATAACGTATAAGTGGCTGAGAAAGTATACAACTCAATGAACGAACTCTACGAATTCAGCAGAAATTGTTCGGTTTCATTATCTAGACATAGAGAAGAAGATATCTCAATCTTGTTGTCCCAACGGTTACATAACAAGTTAAGCATCTTTATTTTGTTTGCAGATAATTATTATTTGCTTTAATTAAATTTTGTGTACACATCCATATAGAATTCCATCAACACCTCTGGAGATGGCGATTGACTACTTTTCATGCGACTCCAGCTATGGGAGCCACCCAGGGTAACTAGTTTGCAGAACACGCAACCATTGCCAACGTATACAAATTTCGGAGAGGATAGTTATTTCGTTGCAGATTCCAGGGGATATGAGAGTGTGGTTCATTACATTGCTAAGAAATTTCTTAAAACAAATAAGGCTGGAGAAATTAGCGATCCTCGACTTAAACTAAACAAGGTGTGCCGCAACCAATATATCTTATAATCACCATGTAATTAAACCAAGATGATAATCGTATTTGGTCTTTATATAAAAATATTTAGTCTCTAGAAGTGTTGGGTATACGACAGGTTGTGACAGAGATATATATACAATATTCACGAAACGGGGTTGTTGTTAAGACAGAAGACGGCGAAAGTATATAGAATGTGATGGTCTCTGTTAGTATTGGTGTTCTTCAAACTAGCCTCATCAACTTCGTTCCTGATCTACCATTACCCAGGAGCCAATATCCTTCTATTAACAGTAACTGACGACGAATCAAGAAGAATAGAGCAACAATCCAATTCACAGACAAAAGAAGAAATCATGGATGTCTTAAGAAACATGTTCGGGAAGAACATCCCAGATGCCACTGACATACTAGTTCCGAAATGGTGGTCCAATAGATTTTACAAGGGAACATTCTCTAACTGGCCTATTGGAGTTAGTCGTTACGAGTACGATCAAATAAGGTTATGTATATCTAGTTAAGAGCTTGATGTACATAGCGTGATCACTGTTGCCATATCCTCCTGATTAGAGCTGGCGAACGGGCGGGTCGGGCTGGCTTGTTACGGTTACACGGGTTCGGGTTAACACGGGCCAAAACCTGTGGGTTGATATTCTTCACGGGTGATCATTTCTTCAACCCGCACCTATAACGGGTAAAGCTTGCGGGTTCACGGGTTAACCCGGCTTGTTTAATTAATGTTAAAATTAAAACTTAATTAAGTTAATTAGGCATCCTGCAGTTTAAGCTTTGATCTTCAATCTCAATTCAACACAAAAATCAAACCAGGATCCATTCAATTTCAACAAAAAATTCAATCAGGGATTCATTCAACACAAAAATCAAACCAGAATCCATTCAATTTCAACAAAAAATTCAATCAGGGATTAATTCAACACAAAAATCAAGAGCTACATCTGCATCTTCACAAGCGTCCTAACATACATCTAAGTCCGCACTTTCTCAAACAGCATCAAGAAACCACTGTTTCCACCATTCAATCCCCCAAAATCATTACCAATAGCTCCAACTATCGAAGTGAACACAATCAACATCATTTTAGACCAAACCCAAAACCAGAAATCCCCAATTTCAACTGTTGTTTCTGTAATAGAAATTAGCCATCGTTGTTTCACCGATTTCCTCCATTAACAGCATCAAAGCCATCTTGGTTGACTGCAGCTGCTTGGATGAGGCTACTTGAAATCTTCCATTCGATTCAACCACTGAACTAGATATCAGCACCTTGCCATTAACATCAACCCCATTCATCTGATCTTTTCTTTTTTCAATTAATTGAACTGATTTCCCCCTCCTTCAATTTCAGATCCATTTCCACCTCTTCAGCAGCTTCTGTGTCATCTACACCTCAAACCAGTTCAAACCCTAACTCAATCATATCACACAAACCTTAATTTCAGAACCCTTATCTTCCTTGTTCAAATTATCAACTCAAACATCTATCCAAATCTTCAAATTGGCTAAACCCATACTTTAATTCCTCAATTCATGATCAATTTTATAGTAATTAGTTACGAATTCAAAGAACCCTAAATTACACCCTCTGAATTACCTTTTTCTTTGCGTCTCTAAATCACCTCCTTGAGTCACACAACCATTTTTAATTTCTTTTTAATCTTTTCCTGCTTCTCTCGATCTCAAATAACGATTTCACTTCACAGAATCTTTCACAGAATCGTCACAGACGAAGAGCAGGGGAGGATAAGAAGAAAGAGGAAGACGAGAAAAGAGCACAAAGTGATGGACGCTAGGGTTCTTTTTCGGTTATATATGTCCGACACTTGGAATAAAGGTAAGGGCCTGAGGGGACACGCGGTGGGAAAATGGAACTACGGGTTTACGGGTTGTACCCGCGGTTTTACGGGCCGGGACGGGTTAGCCCGTTTTCCCACAAGCCAGCATTTATCCAACACTAACACGGCTTGTTTAGACACCAGCCGAGCTGGGTGCGGGTTTTTTATGGCCCGGGCCGGGCAAACCCCCGGGTTTTGGCTTTTTTGCCAGCTCTACTCCTGATACCTAGTTCCTGTAACCTCTGTCTTAGAGCACGATATCTAACTTTTATTACTTGATACTTTTTACTTCTAAAGGAAAATTAAAATTTGAGCACCACTTTCATGTTTTCATTTCATGATATGTAATTGAAGACGCCCGTTGGCAGAGTTTATTTCACTGGAGAGCACACTAGCGAGAACTACAATGGTTACGTTCATGGGGCATACCTTGCAGGTTTGCGTTTGCGGCATAGAGTAAAATTTCTCCCATTTAATTGACACTGTGTTTTTCTCAATGACATTTATTATATTTTTCAGGTATTGATTCTGCAAACTGTAATAGGTACAAATATCATAGTAGAGTCGGAAGCTTACTCTAGAAAGTAGTACATGGTTAACCACAAGAAGTTAGCTCTGAGTCTCTCAGCTGAGAGAAGATCCCTATTTATAGACATTACTTGAAATGGGAATGTCAGACATGTGTCATTTCCTATCTTTCCTTATCTTGTCTCTGTCCTTACAACCGTACATGTGTATTTTAGATTCTTCTCTATGAACCCACGTGACTTGGACTGTGCACATGCATTCCAACAGGGAAGGGGCGCTATATAGCGCTTTCTCTAGGATATAGGGAGACTTCCCCGGTTTTGGAGAGAATACTCTTTAGCATCTCCTCTTGGATATGGGGAGGCATCTTAGATTCTTTAGCAGAGACTCCCAACCAGCACAACTCTTAAGGCGTCTGCTACATGCTCGAGCCTTTGTTCAGTGATGCACCGGTACTTATGCTGACATCTTCCTTTGGTATTTTCAAGGTATCTACATTAAGTCCCCTGGATGTTTGGGAAAGGCGTTAGTCTTCTCAACAGTCTATCATCCGCTTCCTCGGCTCTTCTGTCTCTACGCACTTCTTTTGGCGCCTTCACCTTGAGACTTGCATATTCCCTCAAGTCCCCTTATTTTCAAGCTCGGATGGTTTCAACTTGCAGGTTTGCCGCAAGTCCCCTAGTCAGTCGTATGCGCCTCTTTCCAGGGCCTTGCGCGTTTTCTCACAAGTCCCCTTGTCTATTGATGATTTCCTACTTGTACGCTTGCTGCAAGTTCCATAGTATTGATTCAGAACCGCTTGGACTTGCTCAATTCTTGCAAGTCATCTAATGCGGTGTCTCTTCGACTCGCTCTATTCTCGGAGTCTCTTAGACTTGCACTCTTTCTGCAAGTCCCCTAGTGATGTCTCTTCGACACGCACTCTTCTCGACTTCTCTTGGGAATTGCGCTCTCCCTGCAAGTCCCCTAGTGCTATGTCTCTTCGATTCGGTCTCCTCAGTGTCTCTTAGACTTGCACTCTTTCTGCAAGTCCCCTAGTTCGGTGCCTTTCGACTCGCTCTCTTCTCGGCGTCTCTTGGACTTTCTCTCTCCATGCAAGTCCCCTTGTGCGGTGTATCTTCGACTCTCCTTCTTCTCTGCGTCTCTTGGACTTTCTCTCTCCCTTCAAGTCCCCTTGTGCGGTGTCTCTTCGACTCGCTCTCTTCTCGGCGTCTCTTGGACTTGCTCTCTCCCTTCAAGTCCCCTTGTGTGGTGTATTTTCGACTCACCCTCTTCTCGGTGTCTCTTGGACTTGCTCTCTTCCTGCAAGTCCCCTAGTGCGCCACTTACGAGGCTTGCATCTTCCTGCGAGTCCACTGGTTTAATCTCTTTTGGACTTGCATCCTTTTTGCAAGTCCCCTAGTTGTCGGTCGAAGGATGAGAGCAGACTTATTCTACCAAATGATATTTTTTTAGCAAGTTATTGTTCCTGTGGGCTTGACAGCTTCATTGTTTCTAAAATGTCTCTTACTGCAGGCATCCCTACTTATTGTCCCAAGCACATTACAATGTCGTTTACGACTTTATTCTATTGCATGTATCATACGGGAATTCCTTATATCAACTCTTTGGTTAGTTCATTTAGGTGGCGGCGCACATCACTTAACCAGTACCACTAACAAGGTGGACATATTCAAGACGGTATGACTGGTACATGTGACCTTATCATTTGTTCAGAGGCCAAGTAGCCCTGCTCTCATTCATTTTTTTTTATCTATTTCATAGTCGCTTTCTTCTTCTTCTTTATTTTTCATCAAGGGGCTTGAGAGCCGATTCAGGACTGAAGGTTTTCTACCCTCGCTTCTTTTTCTCCAAAGGACTAAGAGCCGTTTTTTTTCCCCAAAGGATTAAGAGCCGCTTTGGAGGGCTTTAAGAGACGCTTCTTTTTTCTTTCCTTTTTTTGTCAAAGGCTTAAGAACCGCTTTGAAGGGATGAAGGGTTCCTACCTTTTGTTTTGGTCGAAGGCTTGAGAGCCGCTTTTGATAGATGAAGGGTTTCTACCCTCTTCATTTTTACCAAGGGCTGGAGAGCCGCTTTCTTCTTATTTCTTTTTTATCAAGGGCTTTAAGAGCCTCGACTTGTTTCTTTCCTTTTTTGTCAAAGGCGTTAGAGCCGCTTTGAAGGGCTTTAAGAGCCCGCTTTCTTCTTCTTTCTTTTTTATCAAGGGCTTTAAGATCCGCTTCTCCTTTCTTTCCTTTATTTTTGTCCAAGGGGTTAGAGCTGCTTTGAAGGGCTTTAAGAGCCGTTTTTTTTTTGTCAAATGCTTAAGATCCATTTTGAAGAGATGAAGGGTTCCTACCCTTTGTTTTGGTTGAAAGCTTGAGAGCCTTTTTTGAGAGATGAAGGGTTTCTACCATCTTAATTTTTACCAAGGGATGGAGAGCCTCTATATATTATGGCATAAGAGTCACTTCTCAAGCAATTCCGCCTCCATCGGAGGTGAAGAACATCGTAAGTACTTCGGTTCTCAAAGAGTGAAAATGAGAGGATTTCTTAAACACTTCCGCCCCTTATCGAGGGTGGGAGGATTTAGACACTCGAGTCTCAAAGAGTGAGAGCAAGAGGATTTACACACTCGAGTCTCAAAGAGTGAGAGCAAGAGGATTTACACACTCGAGTCTCAAAAAGTGAGAGCAAGAGGATTTAGACACTCAAGCTTCTTGGTTGTCGAAGGCAAGAGGATTTAGACACTCAAGTCTCAAAGAGTAAGAACAAGAGAATTTTAGACGCTCCCCCTCTTATCGAGGGTGGAAGGATTTAGACACTCGAGTCTCAAAGAGTGAGAGCAAGAGGATTTAGACACTCAAGTCTCAAAGAGTGAGGAAAAAAGGATTTTAGACACCCCCTCTCTTATCGAGGGTGGGAGGATTTAGACACTTGAGCCTCTTGGTTGTCGAGGGCAAGAGGATTTAGACACTCATGTCTCAAAGAGTGGGAACAAGAGGATTTTAGACACTCCTCCTTTGATCGAGGGTGGGAGGATTTAGACACTCGAGCCTCTTGGTTGTCGAGGGCAAAAGGATTTATTTTAGATTGCTCACACCTCTTGTCGCGGGAGACTTTTATTCTTTTCACATGTATATTTTGCTAAAAGCGTTTGGATTTCTTTTTTATCCTTAGCTTCATACAATGATACATATAAAATTAAGTTGCAAGATAAATGTTAATTGAGGATCTAAAGAAGATAAGGAGAACTTATCTTCAAATTGAGGGCGTCTATGCTGCTGTAGAGTTTGTTCCTTTTACGCTTGGCATCGCTTTGAATCACCAACTTTCCTTCACCATTAAATGGGAGATCAATTGGGAAAGACCTGGGACCTGATTCCGTGTTGTTTGCACCTAAAGCTCACATGGTATTTGAACTCGGTAATGCTTTCTGGAGGAACCGGCGTGCCTTGAAGTGGGGTCTTGTTGACGCTTTCTCCTACCAAGCTGATGCTGCTGGTTCTACTTCTTAAGAGTTTGCTGTCAAGTTGAACTGGCAGCGGCTAGAACTGATGCCCTTGCTGGTGCACTTCCTTCATTTCCGCGGCTTCTTAGGTCCTGGCTCGATAACTCTTCGTATTAGAGGCGTCTACGCTGCCGTAGACTCTTCTATAAAAACTTTCAAACTGTTGGTGGTAAGTGAGTGAATAAACTGGTGGTGGAAGATGTTCCAGCGCTCATGTGAACCAAACCGATAAATGTCAGGGTTAACAACTCGTGGTGGCGCTTTCTGTTGTAAACTCGTGGCATGGAATGAAGCTGGTGGTGACGTTAACTGAAATTTTCACAAGCGGGTGGTACAGAGGCATCGTCGTTCTTCACTTCCCCCACTCGTATCCACGGGACTAGGGTTAAAATGCTTGGTGTTACCGCAATTCCTTTATTATTGATAGAAATCTTGTTGAAGACATGCATGAGGCTTTTACTGACGAATCTTCGTGAGTTATTGGTGATGAATAAGGCTGAGTGCTTATCTCTATCTTCAAATTTTTACCTCAGGATGGACTGGTGTGCCGAGATGTAGGTGCTGATAATCATTATTGCCGCCCTATCGCATTTTGCGTATAGTGGTTTGCACTGCTGAGGATGCTGCTGCTATGGATGGACTAAACTACTTTGCTGGTGATTCCTTTCTTTGGAATGTTCCCTCCTGTTGATGGTGGGTAGGGATGATTCGTCTCTAGGATTTGGTCGTGTTGGCGGATGTTGATTTTCTTCTCTCAAAGTCGAGCTAGAGATGTCATAAGGATTGAACGCGCTGATTCACAACTACTTCTTAACAGCGGAGAGGGTGTCGGAGAACGTCGGCGCCTTCTCAAGGACCAAGTGAAACTTTAATCCAACTTTCGTTTCTTTCAGCTAATCAACCAAGGGAATTAAATCATTAGAATAATCTTATAGCTTTTAAATCACGATCCTGGTTCTTAATCAGAATCGATAATCAAGTACAATTTTGAGATTAAAGTTTTAGAAACCAAATTAATCAATCGGAATTTCCCAATTGACAGTTATGATTAAAGTAAGCCATTAAAGAGGGATCAAACTTATCTTTCTTGCTGCTTTATACTGATGGCGGTTGGATAGAGAGCAGTTAGGGAATCGTTCTGGTTAAGCAGACAGATCAAGAGTGATGGAGCCGCTGGTGAAGTTGATAGCCGCTGATGGTAGACGATGGTGGTTGCAGCCGCGGATGAAGAGAAGTGGAGAGAAACCCGCTGCTTGTTGTTGAGAAACGAAGACGCTGAGGGTAGGCGAAAGAAACTGAACACGCTGATGGTAGAGGCGATAACCGCTGAGCATGGGTGACATCCACTGGGTGTAGGGGTGATTGGTGAGTTGTTTTTATCTTTTTGAGAAGTTAGAGAGAGGCGCTGATGAGTTATTGAGGCGCTCCATAGAGGAAGATGGAGGCGCTGAAGAGAAGCTAGGGGAATGGTATGAAGTAGTAGGCGCGGGGTAAGGATGATGGCGCTGGAAGAAGGTGAAAGATAAAATATATCGATATGCGCGGATGGTCTCACGGTGCCGCTTGTACTGATTAAAGACGCTGGAGCGTTAAAAATGACGCTGGATGGTCCAACAACGCCGCTTGTACGAAGATAATGAGTTATGTGCTGACTGGGGTGGACCCGCTGGATGAAATAGAAGATGGAATATATAAAAGTGACGCTTGATAGTCAGATGGGGAAGCGCCTCATGGGGAGTGGGTGGCGTTGTATTCATGTGAGCTTTCAGTGGCTGAACCGCTGTCTTAATCCTATGAGTAGACTCTCACTGTGGTCGCCAAAAATGTAATAGGTACAAATATCATAGTAGAGTCAGAAGCCTACTCTAGAAAGTAGTACATGGTTAACCATAAGAGAAGATCCCCATTTATAGACATTTCTTGAAATGGGAATGTCAGACATGTGTCCTTTCCCATCTTTCCTTATCTTGTCTCTGTCCTTACAACCGTACATGTGTACTTTAGATTCTTCTCTATGAACCCACGTGACTTGGACTGTGCACGTGCTTGCCAATAGGGAAGGGGCGCTATATAACGCTTTCTCTAGGATATGGGGAGACTTCCCCAGTTTTGGAGAGAATACTCTCTAGCATCTCCTCTTGGATATGGAGAGGCATCTTAGATTCTTTAGCAGAGACTCCCAACCAACACATCTCTTAAGGCGTCTGCTACATGCTCGAGCCTTTGTTCAGTGATGCACCGGTACCCATGTTGACATCCTCCTTTGGCATTTTCCAGGTATCTACACAAACATTCTGTTCAACTGTGCTAAGAACAAAATGTGCACCTACGATATCAAGCCTAAAGGGACATGAATCCCGGCGCCTTGCCTTTCCCCTTGACGGTGATACCATCATATCAATGTCATGTTGAGCAGTTTGTGTCTCTCATTCGTATGTAATATACATATTCTTAGATGGAAATTATAAGTAGACTCTACGACTCGTGATGTTTTTATTAGTTTGAGTGTTGCCTGGTAAGCCCGAGAAGGAAAAATTGAACGTTAGCCATGCCTTGGCGGGGTTTTGATGCACAAGTTTATTTATTTGGGCTACAAAAAATTTAAGAATTATTTTTTTTGGTCAAAAGTACTCATCACCAAAGTTTCCTGCAAGACTTGTAGGTTCGGACTAGCCAGTCTAGTTTTCTTCTCATAAATATATTTACAAAAAAGAAAAGAAGAAACATTCTCATGCCATATGACGCGAATTACACTTATACACCTAATTGATCTAGGAGACTCTAATTTGTATTCAGTGGTTCTCAGATATTTTGCAATTTACATAGTGGTACAAAAATGGCCTACTAATGAAATCAAAATTCAACAGTGGAAACAAATGCCATCTTTTATCCAACATGCTTTAGATTATGATTCCAGTTTTTTACATACCAGTACAATGTATTTACAGTCTGAGGAAAACAGTTTGTTGGAAGTTTCTCATATCACAATGTCTACAACTGAGATAAGGGCAGCCAACATAATAAATAGCCTCATGTAATTTTTTGGTTTCCATCAATATATTAACTTTTATAAAAAAAAATGAAACCAAAATTTGACTTAATACTAATTGTCACTGTCAAAAAATTACCAACCATATTCTGATAGTCGATGGATTAGTAGTTACCATAAAATTAGGGCAATTCCTATGGCGATCAACAAACTTATTATTTTGTTGAGCCACGTGGATGAACAAACTGCATTTTCCACTATGGGAAACAAGGCAAAATGAACAAATCTGATATTTTAGGGTCCCACTAGTGATTTTATTAATATAAACTAATAAGAGTTGGGTCTCACTAATGATTTTATTTATATAAACTAATAAGAGTTGTGTCCCACGGATTATTAACAAATAATAAAAAATAAACCCTAAATATAATAACCGGGTTTGGGAGAGAGAAAAGCAAGGGGTGGTTTTCCTTCAAACTCCAGCGATCTTCCTTCCAACTCCAGCGATCTTCCCTCCAACTCCAGCGATTGTGGCACAATCGCCCCGCCTAACATCAAGCGCGCGCTTGATCATCCAACTCACTCAACAAACCAACAAATTTGTTGGTTTGTATATCTATTTTTCATGTTTGTTGAGTCCATAGTGGGAGCAAACTCAACAAACTGTCCATAGGAACTGCTATTATTATCCAAATGAGTTTTGAATTCAGGCTGTGAATATGAACACTTAACAACTTTACAACTCTAGCGCAGAACCCAAACCAGGCCAGGCAAAACAATACCATACAACATAGCACCATGCCAACAAAACCATTTGCCCTCCAGCTGGATAGTGTAATCAAGGTGTGAGAATAAGCTCACACACACCATTATAAGAAAAGCAGGTAGTTGGGGTGGAAAAAATATTCTCCATTGATTCTAAGAAGCTTCATCATCACCATCATCATTCCTACTCAACTCTCTGTCTCTTTCTTTTACTTAAATTTTTGATTTGACTTTGGGATTTGTTGCAAAATTAGCTGGTGATGACTCATGAGTAGACACTTTTCTAGGGTTTTTTCTCTCTCTGAAATTTCCGATCTCTTTCACACTTCCATTATTAAACTCAAAAGAACAACAAGAGTGAGACAAACCAAAAGAACAATCTCTTTTGGAATTTTCAGATCAAAGTTGTATGTATTTTCACACCCCTTTTTCTTCCTTTTTATTATTCTTTACTTTCAGTCTCTTTATCTATGAGTTCATGGAGTTTGATTAGACTCTTATTAAGGGTTTGACTATTAAAAAGGTTGCATTTTTATTCAATTATTTGTTGAGAATTTGTAAATTTTGATATGGGTTTGTCAGATTTCATTACAGGAGTGATTCTTGTATATTGATTTTGATGTTAATTTGGTGCAGATTTGATTTTTGCTAAATTTTAGATTGGAGAAAAGGATTTTTGTTTATTTTTGGATCCTAAGATTTGGGTTTTATTATTACAATGCGTGCACCATCAATTCTAGCTCAATGTATACCTGGATTAATGCCTCATGATAGGACCACTCATGCCATTACAAATGTTCCTGAGAGGGATCTTAATTTCCCATCACCAGCTGTTGAGATTGTTCCTTCAAAGGTATCTTTCCTGTACATTCAGTTCACTTAGTTTGCGAAATTGGGACGAAGATGTGGTGTTAGACAAAATTCCTAAGAGTTGTTTGTTGAGTGTTTTGTAGACAGCCCATCCTTACAAGTATGCAGGGGAAAATGTGGAGTTGCAAGGTCTAAACATTTTTAAGGTATCGTCTTGCCACTACCAGAATTAAGTTATACGAGATTCTTGTTTGTGATTGTTTTATTGACATTGGTATTCGGCTTGCTAGTGAACTGTCAATTTGTTTTATAGCTACTTACCCTGTTATTGTTGAGCACTGGCTTTATGATGTTCCTCACTGTCGAGTTTAGTCATGATGCTAAAGTCAGTGTTCTGTTATATTCGAGTTTATAACATGTGGATTTGTTAATTTTGGTCTCTAATTGATTATGGACGCTTTTGCGTGGAGAAGAATTCATTAATGAATGTGGTCTGTCTGAGCTAAATGATCAGTGGTTGTGGGAATGTCCTTTATAATGTGAATTCGTCTAAATTAGCAACTAGTAAATCCCTCCGGAAAGTGGATAAAACTGATAAAGTGTTTCATTTTGTGTTACAGGGAAGAGTTAGCGTGTCTGATATCATTGGATTCAGTAGTTCAGAATCTATCCATGCCAAACCTGACGGTAAGTGAATCTCTTAATTTTCTTGTTGTCAAACAGGTTTTCAGTAAACTAGTCATTATTCAGGAACTTGTTACCTGGTTCTTCTGCAGGTTTTCTCAAATGTTGGGAGAGTTCTATTGATCTTGTTAATGTCCTTAAGCATGAAATACGTGATGGGCAGCTGAGCTTTAGGGGAAAACGGGTACTTGAGGTAAATTTATCTTTTGGGAATTTAGCTTCATTTTGCAGTTAGGTATTTGTTTAAACAAGGTGGTTTTTTGTCACAGTTCGCATTTATCAAGAAATCTTGTAATTATTCACTTATTTGTGTTAATCTATAAAACCAAACCACCACGAAGTATGTCCAGAGTCTGCAATCATGACATATTATGGGATTGCTTATACAATAAGTCATTTTTGGGCAAGTGTATGATCATGGATTAGCTCCATTCTAGATGTGGGTAAGATTGGTGTCAGGCAGTACCCCGTAATAGTATTTCCATCACCTGGGTCCAATAGGTGGTTTGATGTCGCTGGAGATTCGATTTATGAATCTGGATGTAGTAAAATTATTGCGATGTTAAGTACCTCCATACTTACATTTTCGAATTATCCCTGTTTTTGAATTCATCAGTTTCTTATAGTATGTCATCTACCATGGAAGTGATCTGGTTGTATGTTGATTGTTACAGCTCAATTGTGGCTATGGACTTTCAGGGATCTTTGCTTGCTTAAAGGTAATGTTATGTTACCACTTTCTGGTTCAATTCCAATGAAACTGCAATAGATTGTCTTTCTCCCCGAACAGATAATGTTGGGAATAAAAATGTCAAGAATTTCTTGCTTCCTACCCTGATTATTTTCTTTGTCCAATTACAGGGAGCTTCAGCGGTGCATTTTCAGGATCTGAATGCGGAAACAGTAAGATGTTCAACCATACCGAATGTGCTTGCAAATCTTGAGCAGGCTCGTGATAGACAAAGCCGTCAACCTGAGACTGAGAGCCCAATAACTCCTTCAAGGCAGTCAGTGACTGCAGAGGTCCATTTTTATGCTGGCGATTTTGAAGAACTCGACTCTGTTTTATCTGTTGTTAAAAAGGAGGGTATTATTACTGGGATGAGTCAGTGTTTCTCTGAAGAAGATTTCATGGATGGTTGCAGCAGTCAAGATGGAAGCATTTTAGTGGGGCAAGAATCATCCTCAAGGAGGTCTAGGAAATCTGGAAGCCGAGCATGGGAAAGGGCAAACGAGTCCGACTTAGGAGAAGGCGGGTATGATGTTATTATGATGACTGAAATCCAACATTCAGTGATTTGCTTGAAGAAGTTATATGCTCTCATAAAGAAGGTTAGTTTCTTCTCCCTTCCTTTATTTTATAGGGAATGTTCGAATCAAACTTCACCCAAATTTCGAGCTTGTAAAAAGTAGACAAAAAGGTCTTAGCATAGCCCACAACATCGATTATTATCTGAATCATGTTTGTCCAAAGAAACACAAATATGAGCTATCATAGATCCAAGCAACCAATTGGAGTTTTAGGTGTTAACTTCGATGAACATGACCAAACTCAAATAACTCAGTCTAGCTTAAGCACTATATTTGTCTTTGCGTTCTGTATCTTTGGAAGCTAATTAAGGTTCTTCTCTTCTTAAAAACAGTGTCTGCGGCCGCCATACGGAGTCCTGTACTTGACAACAAAGAAGAGTCATCACATTTTCCAGGGTTCGCGAAACCTAAGAAACGTGGTTGATGAAGAAGGGATTTTCGGTATTCATATGGTAACAGAAATGTCTGACAGAGAGATATGGAAATTCTTCTTCAAGTAATTATAACTATAGTACATGTAAACTATTACAAAGCAAATATTCAGATTTCCTCTTAACATTCCTTAATATTTTGTAGAGAACAAACATTTTTTTCATCTTCTTTATTCAAGGAATTGTAGCTAATAATAAAAACCAAAATTATTATTAATTAATTATTATAATAATATAATATAATAATATGATTTCAGAGGAATTTCCTTTATTGTGGTTAAAGCTTCTGGCCCCACTAGAATATATTTCAGCCAATAAAATCATCTCGTTTATTTACACCACCAATACTTCATCCCGAGCACCCCTCAATTCACCCCCGAATTTATTTACAAACGAATAACAAACCATTAACGTATAAAACCTTCCATCAAAACCTAATTCTCCTTTGCTCTTTTTGCCGCATCCTTTCATCTCTCTTTATTCTTCCAAACCCTAACCTATTTTTATGCGCAGAACTGCACATCCAAACAATTTCATCCAAAAATATACCATATCTGTTTTCTCTTCTTCTTTTTCTTCGTCTTAGCTTATACAATCTTCTCCGATTGTTTTCTTTTCTTACTTCTTTCGTGATTTTATTTTGATTTTGCAGGTGACAGTTAATTACTCTACAAAAATATATGGGGTTCATACCATATTTTTCTTCTGATATTTTTGGTTTTCGTTATTATGTTTATTTTTCTCTTTTTGAGATATTTTTGGTTTGTTTTTGTAGGTCACCGGGAAGATTAACACTTTAACGCAGGTTTTGCTCTTGGTAAACGAAAAAAATCCAATCATCGATTGGTGAGCTTATTCTTTGTCTCCGTTTTTGATCATTCATTCAAGGTATCGCTTCTCACCGCCCATATACTGATGTATCAGATTCATATGGTCTGTACACCATTTGATGATAGTAATATTATCATAATATATTACTACGTTAGAACAAAGAAAAAAGTTAGAACAAAAGATTAGTGGATATGCACCAACATATGCAATAATGTACATCTTTATGTTTTGGCACTGATTTACTTCTTCTTCTTCCTTTGATAGTCGAGGCTGTACTTTTTATAAGCTAGAGCTATCGATATATCTTAAGCTAGGGTTTTTGATTTATATGTATTTGAAGTATGAAAATTAAAACAAAACAAAATAAATTCGAACATGATTTATTGTTTCGTAAGCGAGGGTTCCACAGTTACAAATCAACGAAAGATTTTTTTCTGATTAGTTACAAACTAAATAAGATTATGGTTTGTGCTTTTTAGTTTGTTCTATTTTGATGCATTTTTCTCACAGTTCATACTGAATGTTTTTATTTATGGTGACCCTATTTTGATTTTTGCTTTCTTTTCCAATTTCAGGGACTTCATGTGAAAATATGAAATTGGATGTGTATTCTGTAGATGATTTTTTTCTTTCTGAACTTGCTGATTAGGTTGGAGTACCGCCTATCTAATATGACGACCAAAATCAACAAATTCCTATTTTGATTTATGAACTGATGGTTTTATTCTGCGGTAAGTTATGTGAACTTATATAAATGATCATAGCATGAATTGGCAGTCCTAACAAGATGTTTACCGATTAACCCAACATTATATGTTTAAAAGTGATCACATATTCAAATGTCGATAAACCCAAAGCGACCAAAAAATGAGAGACCCAATAGCCTACAATATATGGTGCGAGACGCACGGCAAGCAGTAGCTCCAGTACCAATATGAACCATATTTTTCAATACATCAAGCAATATGAAATTATGAACCATATATGGCTTTTTCTCGGTACGTCCAATGGGACATCCCTTTTCTCTTCCCAAGAGAACCGAAGCCTTTATCCAGTAACAAGTACCAGGTAGGCTGGAGAGAGAAATCCCTTTTCTCTCCTCATCTGTACGTAAAATCAATTTAAGCCTCGATTTTATTATGCTGTAACCACTTACTGTATCATAACTTACAAATGTCAAAACAAAGAACAAAAACTCTAATCAGTGCAAGCTCGAAGATGTATATCGACACAGGAGCATTGAAAACGTAGTTTGATGCTCACGGTAATTATTGCAATTTGAGCCCGTGCAGAGCCCGGGCGCACCACCTAGTTAATTAATAAATAATAATAATATGATTTCATGTGAATTTCCTCTGTTGTGGTTAAAAGCTGAACAAAGCTCTCTTCCTAGAGCTTCTGGCCCCACCGTAGTATATTTCCACCAATAGGAATCTTCCGTTTTTTCACACCACCGATACTTCGACCGGGCACACCACCAAAATTATTTTTCAATTTACCGTCTTTTAGCGAATAACAAACCTATTGATGACAACCACCAAACTTGCAAGGATTTAGATTGACGTAGCAAACATAGGAACGTTGTGTAGTTAACTTTTATTTTTTCCTGCAGGTCTGAACTCAGATCATTAGAAAACATGCTCTACCCTGAGGGCTTCAAAAGCTGTTATGGAGGCACTGTGAAAAAAATGCTGCTCTTGATGATTTGGCACTAAAATCATGCAAGAAGTGTGATGAGCGCTCGATTATAACAATCTTATATCAATACGTTCTGTTGATCCTCTTGCTTAGGTGTTTGTGATCGACTTTGTTCAGTTGCATACAATCAGGAAATCAGATGGACCAATATTATTGGAAAGTTCCAAGAAGTGATTTTCAAGTTTTAGGTCTTATGTTTCTTGACTGGTGTGAATTATCGGTAGTTATTGTTGTTATGGACGCTACTTTTCGATGTTCTTTTATGGATCCAAGTAGGTACGTCTTTCTAAAAACAATTTGTGACTGACAACTGAATTATGAACAGGAAAATCAAGTACCAGGTGTTGAAGACGATGGTTGTTGTAAGAACTTTGATTGTCAATATTGTTGGTGCTGATTCAAGAGGTCTATAATGTTTAGAGACGAGTCATGATCCCACAAAAGTCCCTGAGAAGCACATAACTAGCGACGTGCAATTTCTGACAAGATACGTAATGAAAACATGCTGATACAAGAGGATTGGGTGGTAAGTTATGCGTTCATTCATTGAAAATAGGCATTTAAAAATATTATGATATTAGTCCAGGAGATAATTGTAGACAAATTGTTATTGATTTGGTTGGTTTGCTGTAACAGTACATTCATTGGTATACAATTATCACAATTGGATTTGGTGTAGTTTGTGTTGGTTTGCTTTGCTAATGCTTATGAGTTCTTTTTACATTTCAAAGAATATTTCCGGATCGATCCTTGGTGTGCTTTGTGCTATGAATTATGATAACCTCATCCTGTTAGGATTAGTGTGCACTGATCAGGAATGGACTTGACGGAGCTATTGATAGACAACACAAGGAGCTCACGAAAACAAAACCAATTGGACAAACTGCAAGGAGCTCATGAAAACGAAACCAATTGGACAAACTGAACTATTTGATGGGCAATGTCACGTGGAGTAATAATTACTTATCTAGGACTACCTATCTAGGCCCGTGCAAAGCACGGGCGCACATCTAGTAAATATAATAACACTAATAAGTAGGGGAGTACGGGTTTGCAGGTCAGTAAGGTTGGCGTAGTTTTTACTGGCTATAGCCATTATGTAAATGTATGAATGTAATTTGTTATTTTCAATTGCACTCTAACATTTTATAGAGGAGGAAGGATCCCTTCACACTTTTATTATCACACTATCTCATACGTTGGACGTCATTTTTGTGAAAAAAACCAAACCGTAACGGATTTGAAGCTAATATTTTGAGGATATGTCCCTCTTACCAAGTTCTATATGCCTACCACAAATTAGCACATTCCGAAATATAAAACCTCACAATCTATCGGTCTTAATTTCAACGGCCGGAAATCCTTTGATTTTCAACGGCTCATTTTCAAAGTAGTAGATGGTTGTGTTATACGTCTCGGAATACGCTCATTTTCGGTAGGAACGTAGAGCTATATAATTGTAACATATCCCCAAAATATTAGCTTCAAATCTGTTACGGTTTGGTTTTTATTCGCAAAAATGATGTCGAACGTGTGAGATAGTGTGATAATAAAAGTGTGAGGGGATCCCTCCTCTAGAAGTTCAGTAAATTCTACTTGTATTGTTGTGTGGAGAGTTAAAGATTACTTGTTTATACTAAACAAATAAATGTGAAATGCTGAAGAACTGATTACGTTTGAAAAATAATCCAAACATATATGACACATCTTTAACAATATATATGCAAAGGCTCGAGTTAGGAATTCAAAAATGACAAACAATATGCCGCTTAATGAAGATGTTACATGTCTTTTACCTTCAATTCCCCTGGTAATTTGTATGCAGGGGGATTTTTTACCCTTTAATTATATTGAGATGGTCCTTTTTTTACTCAAAAATAGTTAGGGTGTCCAAATAGAAATGGCTTACACCATAATACACATGCACCCTATCACAGTTCTACTCGGGAACCTATCTAGAAATCCATGTTCAATCACTCGTTCACGAATATGTCAATGCTAGGTGGTCTACGGTCAACCCTTGGTCAAACGGAGCTATTAACACACAAAATTGGTAATGGGCTTTTCGCTGGATTTGGAATCTAAGTTGGTTTTGGGTAGCCCATACACTCAAGGGTTCTTTTGGTTTTCTTGGGTTGCATGTAATTTTGTTTACATCATCAAATCAGTTCAGTTGGGAAAATTAGGCGCAAATAATTTCTTTATTATCAGGCCCAAGATTATTTTTAGTTTCCATGACACTCATAATTATATGAAATTTTGAAAAACATCTGCATAACGGGTTATGCATCCTAATTTTTCAGGGGTATAATTGGCAACTCAACTTGGATATAACATATCTAAAAAACCGCGCCTTGGAATTTTACAAATTTTATATCGTTGGAAAGCTTTTTAAAAGAGCTACACAACGAGTACAAACAACAATACCAAATTTAAGTTTTTTGCTCAAAAAAATCGGAGGCGATTGTTCTTTTAAGCAAAATTTTCGAAAATTTGGTACATAACCATTATGCAGCCACAAAAAACGATGCATAACACATTATGCAGACACAACAAAAGATGCATAAAACATTATGCAGCCATATTTTGGTTCATGCATCTATTAATTTATGCATAACATGTTATGCATCCATTTCCTTCGATGCATAAAAGATTATGCATCAATTTTTTTAATTCAGTGCTTACAAAAATATAGTTGCATAATGCTTTGTGCATCCATTTTCTCGACTACATAACATGTTATGCAGATATTATTGTAGGTGCATGACAAGTTATGCGGCCATTTTTTTTGTTGGTTTCAATACTAACAAAATAGTAGCTGCATAATGTGTTATGCAACCATTCTCTGGACTACATAACAAGTTATGTAAAAAAAAAAGGCTGCATAACTTGTCATGCACCTACAATAATAGCTGCATAACATGTTATGCAACCATTTTGGAGACTTCATAACAAGTTATGCAACAAATTTTGTAGATGCGTAACAGGTTATGCAACCATTTTCGTAGCTGCATAACGGATTATTCAACCATTATGACCAGCAGCAACACCTAACCAACACCAACACCAACACATCCGTAGATTCCCTACCAGCGAATACCATTGATATGTTGCTGTATATATATTAAAATCGAGAAATGTCATTAAAACCTAATCTCCAACTATACAAGAACCCTCAAAATGTGTATACAATTAGCCAGTTCACGGCTAACTTCGACTGCAACATTCTCGTTAGCTATAGATTCAAGCCAAATACCACCTGAAGTTCTTATCAACTCGAGCCAATAATTCTCCACAATCTCCCGCACTCGGACATCGGCGGTAACGAGTCAACTCGTCAGAGAGACGATTTTAGCAGAGTTTCCTCTGTTTCTAGATGATTTCCGACCATCTTTCAGGCCATTTTTCTTCACTTCATTTCCCTGTAACAATCTTACACATACATCTAATGTAATCAAGCATTCTTTCATGCTTCAGTGCAACACTAACAGCATCACCTCATACTTGTAATCGACAAAAACTCAGCCCCATTAACAGCACCACCAATTCCTCCAGTTCCTTGACAATCACCATGAACCCATCTTGATTCTATGGCAGCTCCATCGTTTTCTTCCTTGTCTGTTTACGGGCCTCACTGCAGGCATCAATTCCATTTCATTTTGTTCTTCTTGATCTCAACAGACCACCAACAGCAGCATCTCACTTCTTACCCTGAATTTCTTCATTCAAAAAACCCCAATTCTGATTTGGGGAAATAACTGAAGCCTTAATTCTTTCACAATCAGCCACAAACCCAACTCGAATCTTCCATACAATCCAGAAAACCTTCTTCATAGCAGCAACTCATCCATATGCGAATCTTCTCTAAACCCATGTCTTCTAAATCAACAACACAGCAGCAAAATCTCATCTTCCATCTCCATTTCATCATGTGTTCATCACCATCTCAGACCTCCAAAATTCATCAGCTACTCAGCGATTTATTCAAACCAAACCCTAATTCAAATTCCACTCCATCTGATTTATCTCTGTTGTTCTCGATCTCACTCATCTCTCAGTTTTTCTTGGAAAACGATGGCGTGAAACTTGAAACCAGATCTAGAATAAGAAGAAGAGAAAAAAAACGTGAAACCAGATCTCGAATCTCAAAGCTCATTCCAGGTGAAAAAGAAACAAAATCATAGTGAAACCTAGAGAAAATTTTAGTTCGTAAAGCTCCTCCGACTGAGAAAACAAAGGAAACGAAGACAAAATAAAAATGAAAGTATAATTTTAGAAAATATGGGCAAGCGAGTAATTTTTGAGAAAAAATTGGGTGCGGCCGTGACATTTTCCGCCTGTGAGTTTCACGGTGAACAAAATCTTAAAAATGGGTGTGGTAGTAGTTTTCACTCATCAGTTTTATCCAAAATTACTTATCATGATCTCTAAGTTCCTTTCATGCAACTTTTTATTTATTTATTTATTTATGAATTAGGGGTATAGTGCTATCCAGAGAAAGATGAGCTTTTTATGCATGTTCTACAATTTACACGAGATCGATTAATACTTGGCTTATGGATTATTACGGTCTTAATCATTTTATTGGGTTAATGATATGCATGTTCTACACTTTACAGGAGATCTATCGAGATGGTGTTTGATTGAGTAGACTTACCTCCAGGTTAATAATAGCAAATATTCAGATTTCCTCTTCTTTATTCAAGGAATTGTAGTTAATGATAAAAATCAAAATAAATATAATAATACTAATAAATAGGCGAGTACGGGTTTGCAGGACAGTAAGGTTATCGTAGTTTTTACTGGCTATAGCCATTATGTAATAGTAAGAATGTAATTTGTTCTTTTCAGTTGAACTCTAACATTCTATAGAGATTCCATAAATTCTACTTGTATTTTCCAATGATGATCCAAAAATGTAAATGATCCACCTTTATAAACAAAATGCAAAGACTCGAGTTAGGAAACAAAAACGGTAAAAATACACCACTTACGTGAAGATTGTACATGTCATCTACCTTCAAATCCCTGGTAATTTGGTTGCAAGGGGATTTTTGACCCTTCAATTCTGTGGAGATGAAGGTTTTTTAACGCTCAAATATGGGTGGTAGCAAATCCAAGTATAAATGATACGCATGCACCCTATCACAGTTCTACTAGAGTGCTCGGGAACCTATCTAGAAATTACTTGCTCAATAATAGACTTGCTCACTGATTAAACATGGTTAATGTTAGGTCAATGCTAGTTGGTCTCTGGTCAACACTTAGTCAAACGGCGCCGTTAACACACAAAATTCGGACTGGGCTTTTGGGGCTTTGTCTAAGTTGGTTAGCTCTTAAGCATAGCAACACTGGGACTGGTTCCTTGCGAGTTACAGCAATTAGTTGTACATTTGCTATAGATAACTAAATTAGCCGTGCTTGGTGTACTCCAAAAATAACCATAACCTAATGGAGGGAACTCCTAGGTTTACTCTGGTCTGATTACAATACGTTCGACAAAAATAGGAGCTTGTCACATATTTAGAGACCATTGCACCACAGCTACAACTAGAATAACCCTCTCAACTATACTCATGATGTCATTGTGGTACAGTGGTAAACTCATCAGCATCGGGGTGGGGGATTTTTCTCTTCCTTTTCCTAGCTACCTGGGCTTGTAGGTAGTAGACCTCTTTGAGGTTTAAACTTTAATATAACCTTTGGGCTTTAAACCAATTTTTTTTTTTTTTTTTTGAAAAAAAAAAACTATACTCAAGATGGACGGAGTTACAATGGAGAAGGCCACGACTTGTCAATTGAGAAACAAGGCAATGCACTACTGCTTCAAACACCACGATTGGTAGATCTTCATGGAATAACAACAAACGCTGCAGATCAAAAGTTAGCACTCCATAAAACACAAAAATTATTAATAGGATTTAAGTCAACAAACTGTATTAAAACCAAATTCCGATAAGAATAGATTTATTTGACAAGGAAACTAAAAAAAAAAATGCATCAAAGAAATTGATTTGACAAGGCAATATACTTCATTTTCTTTTCCCATGGAAGAAACTATACCCAACAAAGAACTGAATTTCATTAGGGATTAAATCTGTAGATCACTTGTCATAGGTTTTCTGGGAGGTATCTCCTCCAGAGACTTCTATTTCTCAACATTGTTTCGTCTTCAAAATTTAACTTTTTCTAAATGGGAAGAAACTCTGATGACCCTTCAATTGCCTCCTCATTCTCATGATTAGCCACTTTTCCTGCATCATCTCTGTAGTCCCTTTCAAATTCTGCATTATCTACTACTTGATCTGGAGCTAAAGTCTCAAAAGGATACCCTAATGACATATTTTTACTCCCGTTTTTCAACAAAAAGAAAGATCAGTTTTTTTTTTTTTTTTTTTTTTTTTTTTTTTTTTTGAGAAATTGGGTCAATTGCCTAAATATTTTTAAAACATGGTTGTAATGGACGAGTAAAAATTAGTATGGGTGAAATGGACACCAAAAAAATAGCAAGGATGAATCCTGATGTAAATTAAAAATAAGAAAAAGTATTTGAAAATGGGTAGGATGAAACTGTTTACATCCTGGCTAGTTTTACATTCTCGTCCATTTAAACAGTATCAAATTTTACATGTCTTTTTCACCTAGGATTTGTCATTATTGGGTTAATTGACCAAGTTTGTGTTTTTTTTTTTTTTTAAAATATTATGGATGATATATTTTTGGGTTAATTGACCAAGCTTGCCCTGGCGCAAGTTGTGCAAGGCTCTGACAGGCCGGCGTAAAAACTATGTTATATTTTTGGGAGATATTCTCCAGTCGACCCGGTACTTGCTACTGGAAAAGACTTTGGATTTGGATTTGGATATTAGGATGCCATCATCAATTCTTGGAGTTTTATAAACAATCAGGTGTATAGCGTTATGTGATTTATATGAGTATGTAAATGTTATAACAATCTATGTGATATGATCATTGTAAGCACATGAATTTGGCCAGAAGCCGAAGGCACCAGAATGGGGGCTTCAGGTGATGATAAGCCAAGCCACCATTGATGATGACGTGACAAGTCGAAGTCACCTGTAACGATGATGTGGCACAGGTGGGCTTCCCTCAAAAGATAACTAGTGGCTGCCTAAATAACCCCAGTTGTAATAGTACACGTGTACGGCTAATAATAGAAGACTTAACAGAAAAGATATTAGGGTACACGTGTATGGTATTTCCATATCAGGCTTTGCCTAAAAAAGTAGAGCACTCCTCTAGAGAGAGATAAAACTTTTCAGAGAATTGTACTGTGTATTGAGAATTCAGGATTAGTCTCCACATTACTCTATGATAATTTAAGGGTGTTTACAATCATCAATCCATAATTCTTGGATTTTCACTATTACGAATTATGTCAATTTTTATTTTCTTGTGTTAATCATATGGATGTTCTAAAATTTACAGGAGATTATTTGATTAAGGAATATTACCTCCACGATACAAGTTTCTCCCAAGAGACAAGATATTAATTGAAGATTATCTAATTCGGAAAGTACAAAATACTCTCAAGAAGTCTCAAGGATGTCAGTTGGTTCATCTTCGAGAGAGAGATATATACAAGTATGCACATATTGTTTCGGGAGATTCGTAGAAATCAGGCATATTTTTCCACTTAAAGAAAATATGAGCAAACTTTTCCATTTATAGTTTACTCCAACTTCTCAGGTTTTAGCACTTGATCTCCAAATGCGCATTAAACTACAAAGGTTGGTATGAAGGTTTGGGAGATTGTTATTCAAAAGTTTCTTCTCCACTTTTTAAATGGATAATTAAAATGGAGGCACACTCAATTCTGATGCTCCAGTAGTAATAATTTTTTCATGACCAACACATATTTATAACGATGAAGAAAATGTTAAAAACATCTATCATTCAACTATTCAGATGACATGTAAATGGTAACTATAGTGTAACTATTGTCAAGCATTTAAGTAGTAGTACTCTATTAAATGTAACATGAACTACTTTGGGCTTGATCCCATAGCCTACGTTTTGCCCCAGCTTATCGGCTCCAATGTTGAGGGCAAGACAAAAGTTTATGTTCTTGACTCTCATCACATGGTTATATTGGGAGACTAGAGAAAAGAAAAAAAAATTGTTTCATGCTGTGCCATCGATTGCAAATATGTGTATACTTCACTTGCGGTGGTCTCTCCCATCCTAGACTTTAGACTTCAATGTGAGAGTGCGAATAGGGTGTCACAATAAGTTGAGTGTTAATATTAAAGACCTCCGAAGCTGAAATCACACGCTCACTCTCTCAGTACTCTTCTGGTAAAAACCAGGTAATCTAAGTTCACACGCAGGAGATGTTGGAACAATTGCTGAAATATGTCTGCAAAAAAAATCAAAATATAAAAACAAAATTATGTTATGGTCGAGTCGCGGAGTAGGTCGCTTTCTTTAAGACGTTTCGCGGCTCTGCCCAAGATTGTGCAAGCAGTTCTTCAATGTCGCGTCATCCCAAGGATAAAACAGCCGAGTTCAATCTCTTACACAATCACTCTTGCACCATGAGAGGATGTGAAACTTCTACACTTCATTCTTGCTCAGAAACACTTTTATAAAAAGCAAGGATGATCACACACTTGTTTTTCTTTCTCACACGAATTCATTTTTCTTTAAAACTCAAGAACATAAAAGAAAACTCTCCATAATAAAAAGGCTTCTAAAACTCTTCTTATTCTTTTTCTTCAAAATATGATTTTTAATAACCACAGAAATAAATATAATCTTAAATGAAAAACATTATTAAGATGTTAATTAACATCATTAACTCATTAAAAAAAACGGTTTTTGACACTAACTCAAAACAAATTTATTCTTTAAGATGAAGAATAATTTTCATATTAAAACCAATTTAATGAGACACTAATTTATTGGAAATAAATAATGTTTTTAAAACATATATTTCCAACAGGAGAACTCATCATACTCAATTTATTTTTACCCAAAACCCGCTACCGAGCGACACCATTTTCGCCATTTCTCATGATCTTGCAATGTGCTCAAGTCTATTCCCATGTCACTAGCTTACTCATCAGCTACTCATAATCAAAAGAGTGAATTGTGATACTACTGAGGATGGTGATGTATACGTTCTGTAACATCGTATGCTAATTAAGCTTTGTTCCTATTTACAAACAGTGTTTGCGGCTGCCATACAGTGTTTGCGGCTGCCATACAGTGTCCTGTACTTGACAACAAAGAAGAGTCATCACATTTTCCACCGTTCCCGAAACCTAAAAAAGGATGGTTGATGAAGAAGGGATTTTTGGTATTCATATGGTTACAGAAATGCCTGACATTGTTGGTACAGAGAATATCTTCGCCACGTGTAAGTCCATAAGAGAACGAGATCAACGGTCAAATCGCGTTTTAGATAGGTCAAGTCAACTGACACAAGAGTACATTGCAAATTTTACGAAAATGAATGATGCGAGGTAACGATAACGAAGTAAAAATCAATGGATAAGAACTATGAATCAGCAACGACGAAGCGAATAAAGAACTAAGCGAAGAAAAGAATCCACCCAAAGATGAATGTCGAAGCGAAGAAGGAAAAGCGTGAAACGAAGATAAATTATTGAACAAGAAACTAAGACAGCTGTGCAGACAAGAAACCGAGGTTACCGCCGAAATAATAGTAGCACTTTATGATGAATATTGAAGTAGCGAGATAAAAGGTGAAATCACATGAAAAGTGTAAATATTAGCGAAGTAAAAGTGAGCTGTACTCCATTATGCTGAATGCCTATAAAAGGAACCTTAAGACATTGTAAAAGGGGAGATAAATTTGGTAAGGTGAGAGAAAATCTTCAATCCCACATTAGGGTTTGTGCTGTAAACTTAAAGTGTTCTTAATAAGATCTTAAACAGTTCGTTTTAAAATTAGCATTATGTCTTAGTTTATTTTATATTTCGTTATTTTGGGTGTACTATCGATTTTCCGGTAGTTACATTTTTGGCATCCAGAAACATGGAACTGAGTAAGAGAGTTCACTCTCACCTGAATTTTTCAAAGAAATTAGTTTAAGTCCATATTTCGTGATTTTGCATTAAGCTTTGTTTCCTCGGGTTTCAGTCATAAAAATTTGATTTTAACACTTTTTATTTGAGTTTGGTAAAGTTTTACTCATTTTGGTTTCGAGATCTGGTATATTGTAGGGGTTTTATAATACTTCGATTTTATTACATAGAGGTGTTGGATTTTAAAGAAGGAACTCATTTGAAAGGTCATAAACGGTCTCTGTTTGATTCATCATTGGGTTTTCTAAATAACCCGGTGAGTTAAACAACTTGGAGTCGATACTTTCGATTATAAGTTTGGTCAAAGGGTGGTAGCAGGATTATCAAATGACGAGAAGAACTGAAAGAGCTCGGCACGTAATAGCCTCAAGAAGAAGTAAGCATGTCGAAGAAAGAAGGATAGGAGAGGCGTTGGAAGCAGGAGAATGAAGATTGATTGCAGGAGAAACTTCGGCCGTAGGAGAAAGGCGCGGTACAATCCAACAACAGAACGTCAACCCTAATGAAGATAGATATCGAAAAGGATCAGTTCATACAACTGATACCGAAACTGTACCAGAGGCGGAACAAACCCACAAAGAAGTGGAAGAAAACATCGATGAGAAGAATATGACACTCGAACAGTTGGAAGAAAGGATTCATCAGGAACGAAAAAGGGAAAGAGACTTAGAGGAGCAGCGAATAAGACTCGCCAGACAAAACGAAGACCTGACATGGGAAAACTACTTACTCAACGAAGAAAGGTCCGAAGACGATTTACAAACGTGAACAGGAGACTCCGAGTCAAGGATGAGTAGGAGCTCATCCAGAAGAAGACATTTGCGCAATAAGGATAACGTTCTCATAGGAGATGACGAAGAAAAAGGTAAAGAGCGAAGAAGACGACGATATCGAGAATCTAGCGAAGAAAGAGAAGAGCATTAGAAGCAAGTAGAAGAGAGGCCGAGAGAAGAGAGGAAGAAAGAAGGGCAAGACAAGAAGCTGATAATAGAGAAGAAGAAGAAGAAGCGAGGCGTAATGATGAAACGAGATATCCTAATAGAGTGAGGCAAGCAAATGAAGGAGGTTGAATAATATGGTGCTGAACGAGCTGAGGGACATGAGAGCAATGATGTATAATTCCAGAAATGGAGGAAGGATGTAGTTGGCAGAAGTAAGCGAAGAAGCAAGGAAATCCCCTTTCACTTACGAAATTCTAAATGCAAGGATCCCAGCGAAGTGTACATTACCAACGTTCGGAAGCATATTCAGTGGAACGAAGAGTGCAGTGCAACACCTCAAGCAATACACTCTGCCCTTGTTACAGTGGGGTCGTGAAGACGCTGTCATGTGTAAATACTTTCCCGCAAGTCTGACAGGGGAAGCTTTGGCATGGTTTGATGGCTTGACGGAGGGATCAATTTCGTATTTCAAGAAGCTGCAAAGAGTATTTCTCGAAACATACATCAGCAATAATTTATTAAAGCCAGGAATTGAGACGTTATTCAACTTGAAGCGAATGCCCAATTAAAGCTTGTGAGGATTAGTAACGAGGTGGAGAATGATTTGTAGCGAGCTCGCCGGAAGGGTGGACGAGAGATACTTCATTCTCGCTTTCATTAATGCTATGTTCGCTATGAACCTCTTATATGTTCAAATATACAAGCTGAAATACACAGTGCAAATAAAGGAGTTGAGAGAGTATCAGGAGGAATATATTGCTCTATAAGAAAAGCAGAGGGAGGCGAATGGAAATACGATTCCATCCAAAGAAGGGACTTTACGACTTCTCCCACGAACGGTCAACGAAGTGGAAAATGTTTCTAAGATCGAGAAAGGCGAACCCTCAGACGCAACCCAGTCCAAACTTATAGCACTGTCTAGCGGCGACCAGGAATGGATCGACTAACAGTATAGAAGACATGAAGAAGGAAACCAAGGGAAAAGATACGAAGAACCGAGAGGAAGGAATTATGATCAGCGAAGTAATTATTCGAGTGACCAGCGAGGAAACTACTCTTGGGAGCAGTGAAGGAATTATCAAGGCCAACGATTTTGGGAACGAAGACCCAATGCTCCAATGTTCGAAGATGTAAAGCTTCCTCGGCTTAACACTACAGTAGAGAAAGTTTGGGAAGAAGTGATTTTAACAGAAAAGATTCCAACACCACCAAATTTGGGGAAAGATCCACCACCTGGAAGAAGGAGCAATGAATTTTGTAGACATCACCGTTTCCATAGCCATAACACATGTGACTGCAGAAATATACGACAGTTTATACTTCCTTTAATTGAACAAGGAAAGCTTGGTCATTTCTTGGAGAACCAAGTACTTCCACCACCACCACCACAGCATCCCATTCAAGATCGAACACAGCAGGAAGCACCATTTTACCGAATCGCAATAGAAAGAGATGCTCAACGTCTGAATTGTCATTCAATAATTCATTTTAACAAAGAGTATCAGGAATTTTCACGACAACGTGTTAAGGAGAGTGCACAAAAAAGACTTCGATGGAAACGAGATATTCAGTATTGTGAAGGCGGTACCATTAAAAGAGTGGCAGAAACGAGTGATCACGTTTTCGGAGCTAGACGCGCCCAAGGGAGGAGTTTCGAATACTGACCCATTGGTTGTAACAATGAATTTCGGAAGGCATTCATGATGAGGGGTTGATCAAGCTAAGGATAAGAAGATTTTGGAAATAGACAGAATACTCATAGATACAGGGAGCTCAGTGGATATCCTTTTCTACCATGCATTTAAGACTATGGGATATCAAGGACAAAAGGTGAACTGACTATGAAAGTCTTCGTTGGAGAATTAGAGACCGAGGTCATATTTTGTGTTCTAAATGTAGACTCGCCTTATAATGCACTCATAGGTAGACCTTGGGTGCATGGGATAAAAGGAGTGGCAATCAAACCAATAAGGAAACATATCAGAAAAATAACAACCATTTACCATGAGAAGATAGAAGTAGAGCTCCAAAAGATGAGAGATGCTGGCATTATCATACCAGCGAAGTACCCAGAGTGGATTGGAAAAATGGTGGTAGTCCCGAAGAAAAACAAAGGAATACGCATTTGCATCGACTTTAGTGACTTGAACACAACCTGCCCGAAGGATAGTTTTGCTTTACCAAACATACCCCAGTGGTGGAGTCGGCATCAGGATGTCACAGGATCTCATTGATGGATGGATACTTAGGGTACAACCAGATACCGCTCGCTGAAGAAGATCAAGAACATACCGCCTTCTTCGCTCCTAAAGGGTTATACTGTTATACAAGAATGCCATTTGGATTGAAGAATACTAGTGCTACTTACTAACGAATAGTGGAGAAAATATTTACCCAATGGGTACACACAAAACTAGAAGTTCATGTCGATGATATGCTACTCAAGATGAAGGAGACGGGAGACCATGTAAAGGATTTAAAGGAAATTTTCGATCAAATGTGAAGCTACAAAATGAAAATAAATCCAGCGAAGTGCATTTTTGGATTTTAGTCAGCAAAGTTTTTGGGACACATAGTTTCGAAGAATGGAATAGAAGTGGACCCAATGAAAGTGCAAGCTATATTGGACATGCCATCCCCAGCAGCTATAAAAGATGTGCAGAAGCTAAACGGACAACTAGCAGATTTGGGAAGATTCATTTCTCGATCATCATACAAATGTAAACACTTCTTTGATATCCTGAAGAAAGGAACTAAGTTCGCATGGACCTAAAAGTGCGAGCAAGCCCTTCAAAGCATAAAGGATTACCTCGTAAAGTTGTCTATTCTGTGGAAGCCAGAACCCGGTGAAGAATTAATGATCTATCTCGCAGCAACGCCAAATGCCCTCGGTGCAGTATTACTTCGCTCATATGAAGGAGTAGAGAAGCCAATATACTATATTAGCAAAACTTTTAACTCAGCCGAGAGGAATTATCCAAAGATAAAGAAACTGATATTAGCATTAGTATACGCAACTCAGAAGCTCCGGATTTACTTCCAGACACACAAAATCAAGGTTCTAACAAGGACGCCAAATGAATCAAATCTAAAGAGCTCCAAGAGAGTAGGAAAGGTAGAGAGATGGAATGCAAAAATTGAAGCATTTGAAGTTAGTTACGAAGTATTGTTTTCGCCAAAGTCGCACATAATAGCGGAATTCCTTGCTGAATTTCCTTCGGAAGATGAAGATGGAGTAGAGGAGATGATGGATATAGTTGAAAATTTCACTGATCCCGAATACTTGCTCAAGGAAAGTCACCCAAGAAGATAGGAAATATTTGTCGATGGGTCAGCAAACAACTCAGGAAGAGGCATCAGAATTATGTTTACCTCTCCAGGTGGAGCGAGAATGATTTACAGTTTCAGACTCGACTATGAAGCCACGAACAATGAAACAGAATATGAGGCGGTGATACATGCACTGAGATTAGCAATCGAAATAAAATTGGATGACATAAGGTTAACAAGTGACTCACAATTGGTAGTACGACAACTCCAAGGGAAATACAACGTAAACGATCCCACAATGCAGAAATATTTCCAACTTGTGAAACAACTCTCAACTAACATACGAAACATCATTTGGAGACACATATGCAGGAGAGATAACAGACATGCTGATGCCTTGGATTTCATATCGTCAATGATTGTGGATCCCGAAATGAAAGACATCAAAATTGGTCGCCTAAAACAACCGTCCATAGACAAAGAGACCAAAGAGCTGAATGCCATGCTTGTAGGAGGTAGCGAAGTTGAGAATGAGCTTAATGAGGAAGATTGGCGAACTCCAATACACAAATATTTAGAAAAGGGAGAGTTACCTCGTGATAGACAATAAGCAAACAAAATCAAGGGTAAAGCAACCAATTATAAGTTGCGAGAAGGAGTCCTTTATCGAAGATCATTCTTAGGTCCACTATTAAGATGCTTATCACAGAAAGAAGGAATCGAGATAATGAAAGTCATACATTATGGGGATGCTGGAAATCATAGCGGAACCAGATCACTAGCTCATAAGACCAAGACACAAGGGTATTTCTGGCCATATATGAATGAGGACGCGAAGAAAATCTCTGTAAGATGCGAAGAATGTCAAAGATTTGGTAAACTAATACATGGACCAGCTAAAAACCTAAACTCAGTATTAAGTGTTTGGCCCTTCGCAATGTGGGGCATAGATATCGTAGGTCCTTTCGTACCCGGATCAAAACAACGAAGATATCTGATTGTGGCAACAGATTACTTTACGAAGTGGGTTGAAGCGAAGGCAATGCAACACACTCGAGATAATGATGTTTATGATTTCATCCTCGAATATATCATATGTAGATTTGGGGTTCCCGTCCAAATTGTTCAAGAAAATGGAAAATAATTCGAAGGAGAAAATATGACAATGTTACTCAATGCATTCAAGATCCAGTCAGGAAAGTCGACTTCGCTTTACCCGCAAAGTAACGGGCAAGCGGAGGCTATGAATAAAAAAATAACTGATATATTGAAGAAGAAGTTGAATGGATATCACAAAGGATGGTGTGAGCAGGTTCCAAACATACTATGGTCATATAGAACCACCAGACGAAATGCTACAGGGATGTCACCCTTCTGCCTAACATATGGAATGGAGGCAGTATTGCCTACCGAAATCATCATCCCTACAACGAAACGAGAAGCCTAGGATAAAAATCTTAATTCTGACATGATTCTCGCAAAATTAGATGACGCAAAGGAGAACCAAGAAGCCGCACTGCAGCATATGGTGAATTATCATCAAAGGTTATCAAGAGAACACAACAAAAGGGTGAAGGAGCGAAGTTTTGAACCTGGTAAGCTGGTGCTGCGAGAAATTCCCCCTTATCAAAGGGGATCAGGAGGCAAGCTGGAACCAACATGGGAAGGACCTTACATCATAAAAAGAGTATTAGGCAATGGGGCTTACGAACTTATTGACTGCGAGGGCAAAGGAACAGATAGCGAGGGTAACCCAATATATGGTGAAGCACCAAAACAAGATCGCAAGCTTGACCATCCTTGGAATCCAGTCTATATAAAAAAATATTATCCATAAATTGTACGAATAAAGAGCGAAGAAATGTATTAATCATTTGATCAGAATACTTAATGAAATATTTTCTCGCAAATAAAAACAATCGAAGTATTATATCAACCGAAGAAAAGGAAAACAAAATAACAAAATAACTAGTGAAAGCAAGAGGCACTATAAAACCTCTACAGCAGGCTGGCAAGACCTTATGGGAGAAAATGAAATGACATAAACCAAAATACGCTTGCACCCTATCGCAGATCTACTTGAAACGATCATTTTTTAAGTGATTTGAATTTTCTCG
>JAJJMB010016632.1:879147-913321 GCA_023531105.1 Papaver atlanticum | reverse complement strand
AATTTAATTGTGCGTGTTTGATACAGATATCATAGCATCGATGGATAAGAGTTGGATTAAAATGCATAGGAGTGAGGAGGCATTCCGCGAGGGAGTCATAAGCTTCCTAGACTTTGCGTTTGAGCGTATACAACCTGGGAAGGAATCAATTCGTTGTCCTTGTGTTTACTACAATAACAATTGCTATTGCTCTCGAGATGAAGTGCATCTACATATATTGCGTCATGGGTTCACAAAAGGATATACTAAGTGGATATACCATGGGGAGGCATAGGGAAGGGAACCTTTGGGTACTGCTAGAACAATTAAAGATGACTTGCCGGAAAACGACGACTGGGATGAGTTGCTAGGAGCTATTGGAGCAGCTTCAGACTCTGATTTTGCTAATTTTTACTGGTTGTTGGAGGAGTCCGAGCAACCCCTTTATCCTGATTGTAAGAATTATTCAAGGTTATCCTTTAATGTGCACTTACTTCGTATTAAGACCCGTGGTGGATTGGCTAACAAATAGTTCAACGAGCTGTTGAGTCTTATGATCAAGGCATTTCCAACTTCCCTAATACCGAAGAACTGTTATGAGGCTCTAAAATCCATAAGGGACTTGGGTCTTACATACCAAAAGATCGATGCTTGCCCAAATGATTGCATATTATTTCAGAAAGACTATTCACTCTTGGATAAGTGCCCGGTATGTCATGCTTGCAGATGGAAAAATGATGGGTCATTGGGAGGCGACGAATCAAATATTAGTGCAAAAAGAAAACCTAAGAAGAAAGTTGCTGAAAAGATAGTACGATATTTTTCTTTAAAGGCAAGAATTCAGAGGTGGTTTATGTGTCCGAAGACCGCTTCTCACATAATATGGCACAAAGAACATATTGATGATGGACTTTTGAGGCACCCGGCAGATTGTCAGAACTGGAAGAGCTTTGATCAGATGCACCCCACATTTGCTGCCGAGCCTCGTAATCTGAGACTTATATTAGCTACAGACGGGATGAATCCTTTTGGAAATATGACGAATCCTCATAGCACATGGCCAGTTGTTCTAATCAACAACAACTTACCACCATGGATGTGCACGAAAGATTCCAATTTCATTTTTTCTATGATAATTTCAAGACTCAAATCACCAGGAAATGATATTGATGTGTATCTGCAATTATTAATAGAGGAATTGAAGGATTTATGGGAGCGCGGTATTCGAATTTTTGATGCTTCAAAGAAAGAGTTCTTTCTATGTCGTGCAGCACTATTAGGTACTATTAGCGATTTCCCTGCCCTAGCCATGCTTTCTGGATGGAGTACCAAGGGAAAATATGCATGTCCGTGCTGCAATAATGACCCATGTTCACTTCGATTAAGCAATGGAGGTAACAACTGAACTACTACTTATTTTGGATTACTTTCCTTTTATGCTCAACTCTTATCATTTTGTCCAAATGTTATTTATAGGTAAGTGGTGTTACATGTTCCACCGCCACTTCTTTCCAATGGATCATAAATGGCGCGATCAAAAGGCAGCCTTCAATGGAAAAAAGGAGAAACGACCACCACCAAAGCTATTAAATGGGGCCGAAATACTTGAGTAGTTGGATCAGCTAGAGCAAGTTGAGTTTGGTAAGAATGCCAATCAACAAAGTCTGGTAGAAAATATACCCTTTGATCACAATTGGAAGAAAATTAGCATTTTCCAACTGGAATTACCCTATGTGAGCACGATTTTATTGTTCCATAGTCTAGATGTGATGCATATCGAGAAGAATGTTTGTGATATTGTGATGGGGACTATATTGAAGGTCAATGGGAAGACAAAAGACAATATAAAATCTCGATTGGTCCTACAGGGGATGGGTATACGGAAGGACTTATGGGTGACGAGAACAGGGGATAAGTATAGGGTGCCAAACGCTTCATATGTGATGTCGAACAAGGAGAAGGATTCATTTTGTAGACTTTTGAAGGAAATTAAGGTTCCTGACGGGTACGCATCAAACATTTCTCGATGTGTGAACCTTAAAGAGCGGAGGCTTATTGGTCTAAAGAGTCACGATTTCCATGTTCTATTGGAACATTTGTTACCAATAGCAATTCTTGGAAATTTGCCAGATGATGTGTGTGAAGCAGTGACTGAGTTATGTATGTTTTTCAAAGTTTTATGTACTACTGTCCTTAATATGGCTGACTTAGACAGGCTGCAAGATAATATTGTAATCACATTGTGCAAGTTAGAAAGGATATTCCCCCCATCTTTTTTTGTTGTGATGATGCACTTGTCCATTCATCTAGTACAACAAGCAAAGGTTGGTGGTCCGGTGCAGTATCGTTGGATGTATACAATAGAGAGGTACGAATATATCAATGCCATTTTTCTTGGAAATTTTACCTTTTTCTGTGAATGGTTGTTACTTTAGTCAGGAGCATATGCGACTTGTCTAACTGATATCACAGATTTTAGCTGTGGATGAATTTCCAAATGAGGATTTACATATGTCATAGTTACCCTGATATCAAAGATTGATCGACTTTCACTTGTTTATTTTGGTTACTATCAAGTTAGTTGAACTTTGTTTATCGAGTACACAATAGTTTTTCTAACCTATGCATCAGGTACTTGCGAAAGTTAAAGTGTTATGTGCGGAATAAAGCTCATCCCGAAGGCTTGATGGCGAAAGGGCAAATAATAGAAGAATCTCTCGTATTAATTGAGCGCCATATGAATAGTGTAGTTACAAAGTTTAATCAACTTGGTAGAAACGAGGATAACACTCGATTTCAATCAGTAGTTAATAAGTTGTCTGTTTTCAGACAATCCGGTGAATTTCAAGGTAAGAAACGTGTGGCCTCGTTTTCAGAGGAAGAGTTCCAACAAATGAAATTGGCAGTTCTCAAGAATTGTGATGAAGTGCACCAATATGAGGAGTACGTGTTCTCTACTTGCTCTTTCTCCTTATGTACAGTGAATAATGCTACAATGTGAGATTGTTTTCATGCACATGTAATTTGAATAATTTTCTTATGGCAATATACAGTGAACACAAAGCTATGCTTGAAGGAACTAGCCACGCACATAGAAAACACACCCAAGAATTTCCTAAATGGTTTGAACATAAAGTGAGTCTCAATTCATTACTATTAAAATGCATGTTTTGTTCGCCACACAGGCTTCTTATGATTTCTGACTTCGGTGGGATTTTTTCTATAACAAACAGATTTACCAACTGCACAAAGAGACCATTTAAGTGAGTCAAGAACTATTATCATTGGCCGGAGGTCCTTGCCGAGAAGCTTTGTCTTTCAACATTTACACGGTCAACGGTTACCGTTTTCAGACAAAACGTTTGGAGCAGGGAAGAACGACACAAAACGCTGGAGTATGTGTAACCATCGAGAAGGATTATTTTGGAGTGTTAACTGATATCATAGAGTTGAGGTATGTGGGTGGATTCCGTGTTGTTCTTTTCAAATGTGATTGGCGGGATGTAGATAATGATAGGGGATGCAGGAAAGATAGACATGGAGTTATTACTGCTGTTAATAGAACCGTAAGTTATTGGCAAGATGAACCTTATGTGTTACCATATCAAGTATCACAAGTTATGTATGTGAATGAAGGAGAGGAGTCCCAATGGCAGACGGTGATAAAACTAAAACCTCGAAACTATTATGATATGCCGTTGCGTGGTATAAATACAAATTTGAGCCCTAGTGAAGCATCACAGGATTTGTACTCGGCTTATTCTATGGAAGATGTACAACATGAACTGCAGCAGGATGATGATGACAATTTTTGTTGGGGTAGGTATGATGTTCCGGAAGAAACCGTTACTTATGTTGCACCAGAACAAGGTCCAGGGAAAGCTGTCGATCAAGATGATGCTGATATTGAAAGTGTTTATACTACTAGTGATGATGATGATTTGCTCGAATTTGAAGAGTCTGACAACGAGATGGACTGGGATTAATTTTATTGTTTTGTTTTCTTCGTAACTCCATAGATAATTCGTGATAATTTCATATTTATATTAATTTATTTTTGGATATGTGATTTAATTTTACCGCGTGAAATTGATAAATACCCTAATCGGCTAATCAAATTTTCAAATAAAATCATTACAGAATCATGGATGAATTAAAATTTATTTCTTGGACCAATTTTTTTTTAAATCTATTTTGATTTTCGTCGGATTGAATGTTAATAACAATATTTCCCGGCCATTTTTGTTTTCTAATACATTTCCATTCAACGGATTCATTCGCATTTTTACTATTCAATCCAAGCGATGGTTTTGCTGATGATAACTGTGACATTAATCCGACCAGTAGGAGTCTAAAATGTATAATCGAAGGCTATTAATTCATAAGCAATACTCATACGGATTGTCGTAAGAGACCAAAATGTATAATCGACGGCTATTAACTCAAAATGAAAACTCATACGGATTGCAACTTTATCCAACGACCACAAGTTCGTTTTAAATTGGAAAAACTTTTTAGGTGGCAAAGTTCAACTTGGTTTGAATTAAAGTTTCCTTCTCGTGGAAAAATTCCCACCACTTGTGTTTAGGTCCAATAGAAAGATCGTTTACTGAACAGCTAACAACGTTTCACCAACAAACTAATTCTTTTCATTGCATAACTAATTTTGTACCTTTTGATGATGGTTTAAAAAATGAATGCTAAATTTTCAATGGGATGATATCCTTGTATTGTTGAAATAAATCTTATTCCCCAACATACTGATTCTTTTTATTACATAACTAAATTTAGAATCGCTAAAACAAAAAGCTTAGTAAACAAATTACAAATTTTAAAATCTGACTTTCCTTTGAAAGGGTGGTGTTGCTGAGATATGATTGTACCAACCAAATGTTTTGAATTGCTGGACCACTGTACCTCAAAGTAAATAGCGACTCAAACACTTTTGTAGTTGCTGTGGATAACTTGAAAAAGTGATTTACCAACCTAACACCTTTTTTGGTCGCTACGAAATAGTAGAAATAAATTTTAAGCAAGCAAGCTATATGGTGATTGCAAACTTGGCTGCTTAACCATTAGAGCGACCAAAATTTTGGGAGCTTGCTAAGAATTTGGTCGCTTAATCAATGTTTTCTTGTAGTGACTTCTAAAAACAGGCCTGTTTCAATGAAGACCACCAACAATGAATATGAATACAAAGTAGTTGAGGCTCTGAACTGCACAATTCTCTCTGTCTGGAAGAGCCGCAGTGTCAGTCGTAGCGTGTTTCGTGATGAAAGGCAAGGATGAATGGGTTGCTTCATGGAAAGAGCTAGAGCAGCTACCTCGTTGGACTTGATTATTGTACGGTAAGGATAGAGGGTATGGAGGATATGGAGTTAGTATACGCAATGCACTTGCAAAGCGTATCATTGTGTCGGTCATGGCTGGTGTCGCGCTAGCTAAGAAACAAGAACTTTTTGGTCTTCATGTTGGGTACAATTCGTGTAGGGGCGAAATATCGCATAAGACAAATCCATAGCTTCGCTCCATATAAATAACCATGAGCACGGAGAAAAAGGAAAATTAGGCGAAGAATAATTACGCGACAGAAAGGAAGAAGCACGAAGAGCAATCTCACGATAAGTACAACACAACATTCATCGAGAGAGACACGAAGCAACAACGCGATAGACAGGGACAACTGTCAAAAGCCTGGCGAATAAGATAAACTGAAATAAGATCAGCTAACAAAGATCTTGCACGTGAACTTTGGTTGTATTCTATTGATATATTTACCTATATAAGGATTCAAATGATAAAGAGAGAGGGACAAGTTGATAAATAATTCAGTCAAGTAAGAGAGTCAAGAAACATTTCCAGGGAAAAGAAAAAAGCTATTAAAGTTCAACCCTAACTTTATTTCTTCCATTGTTGTATACCTAATGTCTTTGTGGTCATTGTAAGAACATCATATATTCAATACAAAGTGTTTGAGAAGATCGTATTAGTGTCAAGTGGTGTAAAATATCATTTATGTTTGAGTTGATTTCCATGACTTAGGCTTTGTGTTATTATCATCTCAACAGGTGTAGTTATGGGATTTACCGCAACTACAATTCGTGTACAGTTCCATCTCTCTTTCGTGATGTACCTCACTTCTCTGATGATGAATATGCAGGGACACGCATGTTCCTAACAATATTTACGAGAGGTGCAAGAATTTTTATCCTTTGTATGTGGGTTGGAAAACTTTCCTTATGCGTTTGGTGCCTCTTGTCCCGGAACTTAGAAAACTAAAAGAATTGTATACTGTATAGTTCCTGGGCCATGGATGCAACTGCGTATTATCTGGCAAAAATGGAACAAAAAAAAAGACTTGAAGCTGAGAAAATGGAAGAAAAGATTGCCCTAAATGATGATGAGCTTGGTGATAACAGTTAGATCAGCTACCTCGTTGAACTTGGATTAATGTCAGCTAATAATATTTTTATTATCTTTTACATCTTATATTTAGTTTTAATTTAACTCCTTTTTTTTTTATCGTCAAAGAAGATGCATTAATCAAAAAAATAGGGTATAAAAGAATTATACCACCCTTGCCAAAGTATAGGAAAAAGGAAAAAAGAGTGCTCAAAACAAGCTAAGAGCTTTAAGAAATATCAAAGTAAATTTTACATTAATTTCTCATCACCTCCTTAGAATCCACCTCCTCAAAATCTTTGAAAGCTAAATACCAAGTAAACAACACAAACACCAAATGATTGAAACTTGCCCAAGCCTCCAAATATCAGTTTTGGCCTTATCACTGAGAGTTAATTGCCAAGCTTGAAGTGCAGGCACCACATCCGCAGGCATTGCATAAAGCCATTTTAGCTTAGTAGTTAAACTATCCCAAACTGTCTTAGCAAAGTCACAATGAAGAAATAAGTGGGAAGCAGTTTCTAGAGCAGTACAAAAGAGACAATTTTCAGGCACATCCATTCTCCTTCTCAACAACATGTCCCTAGTAGATAACCTGCCATGAGCAATAAGCCAAAGGAAGAAACCAATCTTTGGAGGACACTTTAAACTCCAAATAAAAGAGAACACGACAGAGTTTTGTGGCAGATCCTCCGTTAAGAGCTTGTCATAAACAGATTTGACTAAAAAACACTTGTTTGAAGGTAGGGCCAATAGAGTACACATCTTCATGATTCTGGTTAAACTAAAAAGACTGTAAATCAGCTAAAAGAAGATTGAGTTCTATTCTTGCAACAGAGTTAATTCTTCTAGGAATGTTAAGATTCCAAGTAACAATATTACCCGAAGTAACACCCATCTCAGCAACAGAGATTTGGCTCTTGTTAGTGCAAACATATTTGGATAACAAATTTTGATTGGGTGCTCATACAACCAATTATCATGCCAGAATTTAACCATAACTCCATTGTTGACTTTGAATCTGACAAATTTCAGAAAAGTTGAATTTGTCTTCATGGTAGCTTTCCACAGAGACCTACAAAAAGTGCACTTAGGAATTTTAGGACACCAAACAACATCTCCAACACCATATTTTCAAGTCACAATTTTCTTCCAAAGAACATCATCTTCAGTGGCATATCTCCAAGACCATTTTGTGAGTAAAGATTGATTAACTAGCTGCAAATTATTTATGCCCAAAGCCCCAAACTTCTTTTTTTTACAAAAAACATTCCACTTGACAGGATGGATCTTTTTTCTTCCTTTATTATCACTCCAGAGAAAATCACTCATAATTTTTTCAAGCCTTTTTAAAACTGAAATTGGCAAATCATAAAGGGACATGTAATAAACAAGGAGACTAGCAAGAACACTGTTAATTAATGTAATCTTACCATCTCTAGAAAGAAGAGGTTTTTTCCATCCAGGCAGTCTAGCTATAAACTTATTCACCACCTTATTCCATTTAGCAACTCCACCACATTTATCCCCCAGAGGCAAGCGAAGATAAGTTGTTGGGAGAACTCTATTGTAACATCCAAAAAGTGAAGAAAACACAATCAAATCACCATCATAACCCACCCCAAAATTTTGGCTTTTAGCAAAATTAATCTTGAGTCTTGTAAGTATTTTAAAGGAGAGAAGAATAAGCCTTAAATTTTTCACCGACTCAATGTATGCATCAAAAAATATCAGCGTGTCATCTGCAAATTACAAATGACTCTCAAGCAAACCATCATCCTTAACTTTCATAAAAGTGTGAGCTTCACCCACGAGAAGAAACAAAAAAGGTAAAATTGGGTCACCTTGTCTTATACCCCTTTTACTCTTGAAATAACCAGTTGCACTCCCATTAACAAGACTGAGAATCTTGTGAATTCAATACAACATCTAATCCATTGCCTCCACTTATCACCAAAGCCCATGAGCTGAAAGATTTCATCCAAAAAATCCCAATTAACATGATCAAAAGAATTTTCAAAATCTACTTTGCACAAAATACCTGGCTTTCCACTCCTAATTTTTGAATCAATAAGTTCATTATCTATTAAAACACCATCTAGGATTTGTCTCTTCTTCACAGAAGCAGATTGATGCTGAGAAATGATAGTAGGTAGAGTTTGCTTGAATATCTCTGCAAGAATTTTAGAAACAATCTTGTAAGCCCCATGAATTAAATTAATTGGTCTCAAATCCTTCATTTCCTCAATGGAATCTTTCTTAGGAATTAAGGCAATGAAGGTATTCTTCAGCCTCCAATCAAGAAAATATTTAACCTGCAACTCTTTCACAACACTGAGAAAGTCAAGTTTAATGAAATCCCAACATAAAAGATAAAAGCTTACAGGAAATCCATCAGGACCTGCAGCTTTTTTTTGACCAAGATTCTTAATAGATGCCACACATTCCTCCTCATCAATATCTCTCTCTAGCCATGAGAATATCTCCTCAAAAATGGTTGGAAAATTCATACCTTCCATGTTTATTTCCTGTGAGACTGAGACTGAAAGATGTTTTGAAAATAAATCCACAATGGCATTCTTGATTTCATGTTCATCAGAAGTAAGAGTATCATCAACTTTAATAGAACCAATATAGCTTCTTCTTCTCCTATCATTTGCAATTCTTTGAAATTACTTAGTGTTGTGTTCAAAATCTTTGATGTGCTTGACTCTTGCTCCGTTTCTTAATTTTTCAGCTCTTAGAATTGTTAACTTGTAGTATTCTTGTCTCGCTGAAGCTCTCTCCTACCACTGAATTTCTGTGAGAAAGGGAAACATGCATCTGGAAAGAAAAAGAAAAGAAAGTGAAGAATAATGGACATAACTACCCTTATTAATTAATTTATTAAGGGCTCCTTTCATACTCTAATATAATTTGAGTAAATAAGAAAAAGGAAGAGGGTAATTTAGACTTCAACTCACTTTTTCTTTCAGCAAAAACTTTCAAATATGTTTTCCTAGTCGAGTTTCTAATTTCCTAATGAACCCGAAATGGAGCTCGTGTGTGAGAGTAGTTAGATAAGTATTCTTAAGCCCCATACCACTGATGATCAAGAGTTGTACAATATGTTTTATAATCATCACGATACTCTCTTCCATCTTGATCATATACACAACTTTAACAAGTTTAACGACAACATCTGATCCACTACTCCTTTTCTATGTATCACAGTTCTCGAGTAGCCCATATTTTGTTCTTAATCTCAAGTTTTAATTGTCGATTATCTTATTCGTTGGTTCTTCGATTTTGATGTTGTAGTTTACCCATTGCGACGCCTAACGGAAGCTTGCTAAGTTTGTTTTTTTCCTTGAACTTAAAAATGGAAACTTGCTGATCAAATAAATGAAAACTTGAAGAAATTTTCAAACAAAAACAGTAGAGCAAAATGATTTTGCTAATACTTTTTTCTTCCCATTAAATAGAACAATGAGTCATGAAAACTTAAGAAAATAAGTGGGGTTCAGTTTGATATAATTTCCGAGCTGTGATGTGTGCTTATTACATAACATAAAAATGTTTAAAAGCTATATCAACTTAATCAATTTTTCATTGATCAGATAAATATGCATAGAGAAGATAAAGAACGGAAGAAAGTTGAAGAGATGGGAAAAGTCGGAAGGAATTCACGGACGACAGATATTAGTGTTGCATGTAACCAAAAAAAATTTACTGTTGCAAGGACTGATGAAAATTGTATGAAGTATGAATGCATGGGTGTACAAAAATTAAAAATATATTAATATATTAAAGTAATATTAATTCAAATCCCTAAATATGTGCACCATTATAATATCACATCTAATTTAAGGGTCTAGAGCCACGCACGTGTTCATTTTTGTTATCACGCGGATGTGCCCGCGATAACAAGACTCTTTATTGAAACCGACTAACTTAAAAGTTTGACGTTATAAGTTCCATTATCATTGATTGAATAGTTAATTAAGAAGAGGAGAGGTAAAATATAATTTGGCTAAAAGGGGATTTAATTTACATCATGTTGATATATTAAGTTTTATTGGTAGGTTGGACTTCATTGTAAATTTAGAATTGACTATTGTTACTTATTTTCATTTCAATTAGTGAACAAGTTTTTGGGGCTCATGTGGCCTATTGTCTTGTTTACTTTGCTTTATAATTATCTTGTAACTTTCGTTCTATGTGAATACAATTTTAACTTTTCAAAAAAAAGTCATTAACAAACAATAAGGTATCGTTAACTCGATCACATTCATATTTCGTTTTTTTTTTTAGGTTGAGTTGTAAAAAGTTGTTCATTTTAAGCACAATATAGTAATGGGATCTCCATTCTCAACCAAAATTGTTCAAGAATTTCACCGTAAGATGACAGTTAAGTTCGAACAAGTGCCCCAGTTTCACGAATACCTTAGAAATTATATAATATATGGATTTAATATTCTATGTACACGAATTAATATTTAATATTCTACATACACGAATTATTTAGAGGAAATTAAAGTTATGCGTATCAAGAAAAACCAGTACGGTGATTCTCATCCTGGTACAAATCCTAGTTGATATCTGAATCAAGAAACATAATCAAAACAAACATCCTAGTTGACATGCGAATATAGACGCTGAAGAAAAAAACACATTCTAGGACACATCCTAGTTGATATCTGAATCGAGAAACAGAAAAAATAAAACACACATAGAGGTAGGATATCACACAATATAAACAATAAGAAACAAGCAAACAGAAAGTGACCTCATAGGAAAATACCATACAATTAATATAAAGGCTCGTAAACCAGTAATCATCAAGAAAACATAACGTATTAAAGGGGGGAAAAAGAAAGTTTTGTCACACAGAAAACTAATCTGATTGTAAACTCAATTTTTTTAAAGCATATCTGAAGCCCAACTTTCTTCCTTATAAACATTCTTCTTGGACGGTTTGCTTCAACATGATAATTGTATGGTATATTGCTAAAGGGTATTGAACAGTTAACCATAATACTCCTTGCAATTGAACCCCATTCGAATATATATCGATATACTTCATTGATGGATGTCTCTACAGTAACTAGAGGATAGAGATAACGTCGTGCATGAAACTCCTGTCTTGGATTAAAAAAATGGCAATACCACAAACTATTAACATTTAATGTTTTATATTCTTCTTCTGATATATTTTATTTTCTTCTTGTGATCTCTTTTCACGCACAACTGTGTTTTCTCTTCTCTTATGCTTTTCGTATCTCAACAACTCTTTTTTCTTCTTTGTTTTTTAATCAATTGTATGCATTCGCTTCCCCTAGCTTTATTTATATTAAAAAATATTATGTTGACCGTCATCTCTTCGAATAGAGGATCAAAGATTATTTTGTAAATAGAAAAGGAAACATGCACCTGAAAAGGAAAAGAACATAAAAATGAAGAATAATTAACATAAGTACCTTTATTATTTTATTAAGGGCTCCTTTCAAATTCAAATATAATTTGAGTAAATTAGAAAAATGAAGAGGGTAATTTAGACTTCAAATCACTTTTTCTTTCACCAGAAACTTTCAAATATATTCTCCTAGTCGAGTTTGGTTTTCCTAGTTGAGTTTCTAATCTTCTAATGAATTTGAAATGGAACTCGCGTGTGAGAGTCGTTAGATCAGTATTCTTATGCACCGAAGCACCGGAGATCAAGATTTCTACAGTGTGTATTATAATCAGCACGATACTCTCTTCCTCTTAATCATGTCCACCACTTTAACAAATTTAACAACAACATATGATCCACTACTCCTTTTTTATACACCAAAGTTCTCAAATAGCCCATATTTTTTTCTTCATCTCAAGTTTTAATCGTTGATTATCTTATTTATTGGTTCTTCGATTTTAATGTTACACATTGCGACGCCCGATGGAAACTTGCTGAGTTTTTTTTTTTCTTGAACCTTAAAAATGGAAATTACTTGATGATCAAAAAACTGAAAACGTAAATAAATTGTTAAACAAAATCAGTAAGGAAAAATTATTTTGCCGATGCTTTTTTCTTTCCATCTTAAATAGATACAAACTTAAGAAAATAAGAGGGGTTCAGTTTGGTAATTACCGACCCGGGAAATCTGCTTATTACATAACATAAAAACTGTTAAAAGATAAATCAAGTCTATAAAATCTTCATTGATCGCATAAATTTGTAGAGAGAAGATAAAACACATAAGAAAGTTAGAGAGATGGGAACAATCAGAAGGAATACATAAACGACGGATATTAGTGTTGCATGGACTGAATGAAAATTATATAAAGAATGAATGGTTGTACACAATTTAAAAATATATTAAAATTATATTAATTTGAATCCCTAGATATTTGTACAACTATAATATCGCATCTAAGAGTCTATAATCGCGCACGAGTTCATTTTGACGTCACCCGGATGTGCCCGTGATAACTGATAAGCACGTAAGTGCGACGCTTTTTCACCCATAATTACATAAGTTATGACTCATTTTATTGCTAATAAATTTGTTTTAAGTTTGTTCAAGGAAATAAGTTCTTATGGAGAAATCGACTCGGAAAGTGGTTTTTGGACCTCAGAAAAGTACTAATGGCATCCCAAATTGGATAAGGGCACCCCGGAAATGTTCTAGAACAGTTGATAAAGGCACACAGGAGTTTTTCACCATTTACAACCCAAAACTACTCTTTGTACCCCACAAATTGCTATTCGCACCCCAAAAATTGCTAAATGTACCCCAAATTGCTAAAGGAACTCCGGAATTGGCTAAGGGGCAGTCATCTTCACGCTTTTGAATTTGATTATTTGGCGGGAAAACTGGTTTTAATGGAAATAAAATTAGGGTTTGAAAGTTGAAGGTGTTTGGGTGAGACTAAATCACTGGAATTGATATGGATGATCATATTCAGCATAACAAGCATGATGTAGTTGTCAGAATCATTTAAAATTGGCTAGATTGTTCCAAAATTCGAATCCTAAATCTGGTTCATGAAGAACAGCTTTCCCGCCAAAACAGTTTTGCTTCAAATCGAATTTCAGAACAACTCAGCCAATTTTAAATGATTCTGACAACTACATCATGCCTGTTATGCTGAATATGATCATCCCTGTCAATTCCAGTGATTTAGTCTCACCCAAACACCTTCAACTTTCAAACCCTAACTCTGTTTCCATTAAAACCAGTTTTCCCGCCAAATAATCAAATTCAAAAGCATGAAGATGACTGCCCCTTAACCAATTCCGATGTTCCTTTTGAAATTTGGCGTACATTTAGCAATTTTTGGGGTGCGAATAGCAATTTGTTGGGTACAAAGAGTAGTTTTGGGTTGTAAATAGTGAAAAACTCCTAGGTGCCTTTATCAACTCTTCTGGAATATTTCTGGGGTGCCCTTATCCAAAATTGGGGTGCCTTTAGTACTTTTATGAGGTCCAAAAACCACTTTCCGAGCCGATTTCTCCATAAGAACTTATTTCCTTGAAAAGACTTCAAACAAATTTATTAGCAATAAAATGAGTCTTAGCTAATGTAATTATGGGTGAAAAAGCGTCCCACTTACGTGCTTATCAAATTCCCCCATACTTACATTTTGCTAGTCCTCGAGCAAAACAGAAAATATATATCTGCTCAACAGCTGGATATGGAGATGTCTGCTAAACAACGAGACGAATCCACTAAACAGTGGTATAGAGAAATGTCTGCTAAACAGCTAGACGAATCCACTAAACAGTGGTATAGAGATGTCTGTTAAACAGCGAGAAAGATAATCAGAAAGACCCGCACAACAGCCGATCATATTTTTTTATCTTTTTTATTTATTTTTTATTATATTTTTTATTTTACGTGCAAGAAAATTCCCTACAATAGACCCACTCAATAGCTGGTCATAAAATGCAAGAAAATACAATAGACCCGCTCAACAGCTGGTCATAATATGCAAGGAAACACCAAAAAGTTAACCGCTCCCCCACACTTAAATCTAACATTGTCCTCAATATTTCTAATGAAAGCACGGTACCAAAAATCATGAGGAATCAGCAAAGAGAGAAGTCAGAAAGATAATACCTGGATGAAGCGTAACAATCCTTTCATGGGGAACAAGAAAATATAAAAACAAAATTCCACTAATATACAACAAGAGTATGGGTTGCCTCCCATAGAGCGCTAAGTTTAATGTCTTCAGCCAGACGTCGTTACCTGTTAACATTAATCCTGGTAGATAGGATCCTGCAGTTCTGATTCTTCTATTGCATGATTAGGTAACTCCAAAAACGGTTTCAACTGCTGACCATTAACCTTGAAAGTGTCGCCATTCTTATAGGATTTTCAACTTCAACTGCACCATGAGGAAAAACAATTTTGACAAAGCATGGTCCGGACCACCGAGACCTCAATTTACCAGGGAAAAGATGTAGACGAGAATTATAAAGGAGAACTTTTTGACCTGGTTCAAATGTCTTTCGAATAATCGATTTATCATGAAAAATCTTAGTTTTCTCTTCGTAAATTTTCGCACTCTGGTAAGCATCATTAAAAATTTCTTCTAACTCATTGAGTTGCAGTCTACGGTGATCACCAGCAGTAGATAGGTCAAAGTTTAGTTGTTTTATGGCCCAATAAGCTCGGTGTTCTAATTCTACAGGTAAGTGGCAGGCTTTACCAAAGACAAGTCTGTACGGAGATATCGCTAATGGAGTCTTAAAAGTGGTTCGGTAAGCCCACAAAGCTTCTACCATGCGTAAAGACCAATCCTTTCGGGTAGGATTTATGGACTTTTCTAAAATCTGTTTAATTTCCCTATTAGACACTTCAACTTGGCCACAAGTTTGTGGGTGGTAAGGTGTAGAAACCTTATGGGTAATGAAGTATTTTTTCATGAGCGTCTCAAAAGACTGGTTACAAAAATGGGAACCTCCATCACTAATGATTGCTCTAGGCATACCAAATCGAGAGAAAATATTGTCTCTAACAAACTTGATCACAATGTGGCTATCGTTTGTCTTGGTGGCTATTTCTTCAACCCACTTAGACACATAGTTAATAGCTAATAAGATGTAAAAGTTGCCATAGGAATTAACAAAAGGACCCATAAAATATATACCCCACACATCAAATATTTCTATTATTAGTATAGGACTAAGTGGCATCATATTACGTCGGGTCAACTTTCCTAACTTTTGACATCTCTCACAGATTTGACAAAATAGGTGGGATTCCTTAAAGAGAGTTAGCCAATAAAGACCAGATTGCAAGACCTTCACAGCTGTTTTCTTAGAACTAAAGTGACCCGCACAAGCTCCAGAATGACAAAAAGTCAAAAACTTGAGATTTCGTTGTCAGGAATACAACGATGGATGATCTGATCAGGGCAGTATTTGAATAAGTACGGATCATCCCAGAAAAAGTATTTAACCTCAGACAAGAATTTAGCTTTATCATGTTTAGACCAATGGTCTGGCATTTGACTAGATACCAAATAATTGACAATATCAGCAAACCAGGGTAACAAAGAGATGGAAAATAATTGTTCATCAGGGAACGTGTCAAGGTTCGGTCTCTCATTATCTCTAGTCTCATCAAGGATACGGGATAAAAGATCAGCTACTACATTTTCAGACCCTTTCTTATCACGAATATCTAGAGTAAATTCTTGGAACAACAATACCCATCTGATCAGCCGAGGTTTTGAGTCCTTCTTCGAAATGAGATATTTGAGTGCGGCATGATCAGAGTAAACTATGACCTTAGACCCTAGGAAATATGATCTAAATTTCTCCAAAGCAAAAGCGATGGCTAACATTTCTTTCTCAGTAGTGGTGTAGTTTAACTGGGATCCATTTAGGGTCCTACTAGCATAATAAATCACACTAGGTGCTTTATCACGTTGTTGGCCAAGGACAACACCTACCACATAATCGGACACATCACACATGAGTTCAAATGGGAGGTTCTAATCGGGTGGTTGTATGATAGGGGAAGAAGTTAATAATGATTTAAGCTTCTCAAAAGCTTCAACACAGGCTTCATCAAATACAAATGCAATATCTTTAGCAAGTTGGTTCGATGGGGGTAAAGCAATCTTACTAAAGTCTTTGATAAAACGACTATAAAATCCGGCATGGCCAAGGAAAGATCTAACATCTGTTACATTCTTAGGTGGTCTTAATTTTGAAATTAGTTCAACCTTGGCTTTATCAACTTCTATTCCCTTAGAGGACACCACATGTCCTAGCAGTGTTCCAGATATAACCATAAAATGACACTTTTCCCAATTAAGGACTAAGTTCTTTTCTTTACAATGTTTTAGAAATAGTGTAATGTGGTGCAAACATTCATCGAAAGAGGATCCAAAAACTGAAAAATCGTCCATAAAGACCTCTAAAAATCGCTCAACCATGTCCGAAAAGATACTTAGCAGGCAACGTTGGAATGTTGCGGGTGCATTACATAACCCAAAAGGCATACGCCTGTAAGAAAAAGTACCAAATGGACATGTGAAGGTTGTTTTCTCTTGGTCTTCCGGTGCTATAAGGATTTGGTTATAACCAGAGTATCCATCTAGGAAACAATAATGGCTGTGGCCAGCTAATCGTTCTAACATCTGGTCGATGAATGGTAGATGAATGGTAGAGTATCCATCTAGCTAACCAGAGTATCCAGCTAGAGGATGAGTTCATCTTACGGTAGTCTATACATACTCTCCACCCGGTGATAACATGGGTAAGGATCAATTTATTGTTCTCATTTGCAACTACTGTAATCTCAGACTTTTTTGGGATAACCTGGACATGACTGACCCATTTACTATCAAATATGGGGTATATGATACCCGCATCTAATAATTTGAGAACCTCATTGTGAACAACTTCCTTCATATTATGATTCAAACGTATCTGCATTTTTCTTGAGGTTTTGGAACCTTCTTCTAGGTAGATGTGGTGCATACGATCGGCATGACTAATTGCTTTTAAATATGCTATAGTCCACCCTATTGCAGTCTTGTGCTCTCAGAGAACACTAACTAGTCTACTTTCCTGATCGATCTCTAAGTCAGAGACAATTATGGAAGGAAGAGTATTTTCATTACCAAAAAATACATATTTCAATGTATCTAGCAGCGGCTTTAATTCAAGGGTGGGTGCCTTAACTGATGATGGGAGGGGTTTATTTATGGTCAGCAAAAGAGGTTCTGGTTTACGCTGCCATTTTCCAGAATTCATTACTGGTGCGGAATCTAACAACGCATTAACTTCTTCAAAATGACTATCCTTATCATAGTAGGCTCCAAAGTGGGCCAAGCACGCCTCTAAAGGATCGCTAACACTATTGGTGGTAAAGGTATTCTCAACTAGAGAATCAATCATGCATATAGACTCATAGTGTTCAAGGTCCGGTGGGGCTTGTAACGCCTTTAAAACGTTCACCAAGATTTTTTGATTCCCAAAGGAAAATTCTACTAGGCCAGTGTGACAATGTATGACTGCATTTGCAGGGGCTAGAAACGGATGATCTAGGATGATTGGGGTATTAATATCTTGAGTAGAGACAGGTTGAGTGTCTAAAATCACAAAGTCAACTAGATAGATAAAGTTTTCTACCTGAACCAAAACTGTAGTTGCATCTTTTCTAATGACTACACCCAAGTAGATCTAACGATTATAAAACTACTAACATTCAAGATTAAAAGATAAACAAGATGTAAAGAACATGAAAGTAAAGATGAACACAAGAATATAACGTGGTTCGGCCATGAAGACTGTTAGAGCACTGCTCGATCGAACTCGCAAGCGTTGCTATCTCAAGATTGTTTTTCAAGTTTAGTTGCCAAAACTATAAGTCTTGATTTCTAGTCTACTTATAACTAAGTCTCGGACTAGGATAGATAGTGTAGTTAAGATCTAGACTCCACGGCGTTCATCATGCAAAGACGAAGAACTACTCAAGGAACTGGTGGAACTTCATAGACTAAAAGGTATGTGGAGACTTGAACTTACCTATCACTCAAAAGTCTTTTTACTTTATCTCCTATCTTGAGACAAAAGTCGTATTGCTATATAGACTTCGATTATACACATTTGCTATTTCGAGCCGAGTTTATTTCACTTATCTATTTCTCGAAACATGTGTTGGTAAGCTTTCGCTTTGGCCAAGTTCATCTTTACAAGTAACGAAAGTCATGTTAATTATTTCAATATCTTGAAAATCGCTTTAATGAAAAATAGTGTGTGAATAACCTCTATTTAACATCCTCTAAGAATGTTTCAATGATTGAAATGAGAGTTTAGAATATATAACCTTGAATGGATATAAATATTGTATGTGAACTCATACTTGTGTAAGTTCAAAATCCTTGAACTAAAGTATGCGTACTTTACTGGTTCAGGATGTCCGGAAGCTAAGTCCGTGTACCCGTACGCGTACTTCCGGAAGTTCACATCCCGTGAATTTCTGCTAGAGTTTGTGAAGTGAAAAAAAACTCAAACCGGATACTTATGTATGCGTATCAATATGCATACTTGAGTGGGTTATTTTCTAAAAACGGTTTATTCGTGAACTAAGACATATATAAACCAAGGAATGCATATTTGCAAACTGTGGCTATAATGTTCATGAATCGATTCGAGTGAATCAAAATCGTTTTTGCTTTGATTTTTTCTCGTATACTTCTATGAGATCTAAGCAATTGAACCACTCTCTAACTAGTTATTTTGAGTCATTTGAACTAGTTATGGTGAAGATGAATAAGGTTGATATAAAAGTGCTCATATGGCTAACCATTGGTTAACTACTGTTGAACCAACTAGGTGTACACGTTTAGGTACGGTTACTCAAACCTAAATGAACGTGCATTTCATTTGTGTATAACAAGATAAGTTCGATCTAACGATTGAAAGATATTAGCTTGAATCTAATCAGGTTTTCATCTAATGGTGAATATTGAATGCTTTGTTACCAATGTAACTTAGATTCCAAACCCTGATTTGGAGACTATATAAAGGAGAACTCTAGCAACCGGGAAACCTAATCCCCACACCTCATGTGTGATACTAGTTGTATAGTCTAGAGTCGATTCTCCTTTAACCTTAGGTTTTTACCGAGACCCTATAGGTTAATGACTTGAAGACTTCATTGGGATTGTGAAGCAACTATTTTCTTTGTAGTTGCGTGATCTGATATTGCTGTTTCTATCGCTATTGAGTGCAATCGTAAGATTGGCTTGAGATTAATTTCTTCGATACGCAAGATAGAAAAGTAGTTACAAACATCTTCGTCTTATCGTTTGTGATTCCACAATATCTTTTTTCGCTAGTCCATTAAGATTATTGTGAGGTGAATGATATTTCTAGGGTGTTCTTCGGGAATATAAGTCCGGTATATCAATTGGTTCCTGTTCACCTTGATTTATCAAAAGACGAAACAAAACTCGTAGGTATTTCTGTGGGAGACAGATTTATCTATTCCTATAAACTTTTTTGTGTGTGACAGATTTGTTTATTAAAGTCTTCGACTTTGGATCGTAACAACTCTTAGTTGTGGGTGAGATCAGCTAAGGGAATCAAGTGCGTAGTATCCTGCTTGGATCAGAGACGTAAGGAGCGCAGCTGTACCTTGGATTAGTGTGAGATTGATTGGGGTTCAACTATAGTCCAAACCGAAGTTAGTTTGTAGTAGGCTAGTGTTTATAGCGGCTTAATACAGTGTGTGTTCAATCTGGACTAGGTCCCAGGGTTTTTCTGCATTTACGGTTTCCTCGTTAACAAAACTTATGGTGTCTGTGTTATTTCTTTTCCGCATTATATTTTGTTATATAATTGAAATATCACAGGTTGTGCGTTGAATCGATCAATTGGTAAATCCAACCTTTGGTTGTTGATTGAAATTGATTGATCCTTGAACATTGGTCTTTGGTACCGTTCAAGTTAATTTCTCTTGTATTCAATTAGACTCGCAGATTTCTATTTGCTTGAGTAAGTATTGAATCGAGAAATTGAGATATAACTATTTGATATACTTTTTACTAAAATTGAGTCCGACTGTCTAGTTGATTCTCTTAAAAGTATATTGGAGTTAGTCCATATAGATTGCTAAGCAAAATATTGGGTGAGGTTGTTGTACCCCCACTTTTTCAAATACCTACATCCAGGGGAAAGAAACTATCTTCTTTATTGATTAAGGTCTTACCCTTGAAAGAGTTACAAATATCACTTAGAATTCTCACTCTCACTCTCTCTTTCTCTAAATCTCTCTATAGAATTCTCTGTAGAAGGACCATCTAAGATTACATGGCCATTTCATTTTACATGGACTGGTATTTATAGACAGACTGGACTCGTAAAGGTATAACCCGACCTCGCCGAGCTGGTGGAGCTATCGTACATCTTCTCATTACTCCGGATGATGTCTAATCTTTCCCTCGTGATGCATTTCTCGGCTCTGCTTCCGAGTTGTCTCGTCTTGTACATTATTGTATAACTCCTCTTTGAGGGACATCGTACTGCACCATCCTCGGGTTGTAGTATAGATCGTCTGAGTCTTCTGATGCGATATACCTTCGCCCATGTCCCTTATGATCCTTTATTAAACGCATTCCTCCTTTTTAGACTTGACCGTCTGAGTTGATTAGACCACTCCTCAAACGCGTCATACATGTAGCGTTGTAGCAGGAGTCTCGATTCAGACGAAATCACCTTTTAGAATATGATTTAGTACTTCTACTTTCTTATCTTAACATGAGATCACCTCTTGGGATGTTGACACATGGCGATCAGGTATTTTACCCTCACAATTTGCTCCTTTTCTTTTCATCTTGCCGAGGGCACGATGGGGGGAAAACTTCGTAACTGCTCCGTATTTATCACACATCCGAGATTCTCGCCACATCTGCACTTTAGTGCACTTTTACCTGTTGGACTTGAGGCACCGGTTGATTGTCCAAAAGTTTCTTATAAAATCTTAGTGGGAAGAGAATGATGTTTTTATTTTCTTTTTTCAGAGTTCAGAACTTTTTCATTCTCTTTCTTCTCTGTCTTTCCTGTTCCTTCTTAACTCCTTATTTGTTATAAAGAACTTCATTATGTCTGGCAAAGATTCTCCATCTTGAACTTCAAGACGTTAAAAGTTTTTTCTTTATTCTCCTTTCGTTTTTTCCCTTTTAAAGGTTGTTTTGATCAATGATTCTCGGCGTCGTTTGTTAACTGTACCGTTCTTTTGAAATCGTCATTATCGTGTCTGCTTTTTTCTTGATGTTTTCACTGATGTTTTTATCAGTGAATGTTCTAATTCTTCTTTTTTGATCAAACCTTGTTGTGCTGAGAAGAGACCAATTAGACCTTCTAGTACCAGTCGTTCTTCTGGTATGTCTGATGCTGCTTATTTAGAGGCTGTGAAGGCTAAGCACTGCCTTCAGATATTTGAAGTTACTTTTGATAGTGAAGCAGGTCAGACTGGTGTTTTGACCAAGAAGATCCTTGATGATAATCCTTGTGGCCCTAACGAGATCATCATGACGGTGGGTCATCTAGATGCTGGGATTCGCCTTCCCTTGTACTGTCCATTGGACTCATTCCAGTAAGAGGTACTCTGTCGGCTTAGCCCTCAACGAGGCATATTTCAGCCTAATGGTAATTTTTTCCAGATCGTCTGAGAAGGTTCTCGGCGATGTAAAGGTAAAGTTACTGAGCATGAGCTGAACGAGTTTATCCATTCTCAGAAGGATTTGTACATGCCCGAGAACTTCGTGGAGAACTACTGGTGTCAGCAGTCCGAGAAGTTTGATGGCTTCGGAGTGGGAATTTCTAGGTCTCGCCGAGCTCTGAAGGGTCATTTTCTCATGTCCGATTTGGATCCTCTTAATCCCAGCAATTTCACGCTTCGTAAGACGCATGATCCAAAGTGGTTCTTGGTTCCTCTTCGAATCGTAGGACCTTATGTTTTTGGTTGGGATGAACTTGGTAACGTTCTTCCAGGGCTTCCTGAGATGCATAATTATCTGCCGCCTTATATGCCATGGGAGCTTAGATGGGTCACTTCGCGAAGGCGTCCATCGCAATCTACCCGAGCTATCGAGGATGCTAAGGTAGAAAATACTGTCTTAGTGTTTTAACATATATATACCTTGCCTTGTTTTATATCTTAGCATCTGATGCCATTTTTGACAGAGAATGAGGGTTGCTGATGGTTCTGGTCCATCTATATCTCTTGTGGAGGTTGCAGAACATGCTTTGGATGTTGCTATTTCTGCTCTTTTTGGTGATAATGAAGTGATTGATATTGGTGAAGGGTTTTTTAATGATATGGATCAAGCGTTGTTGCATGAACCCTCTCATCCCGATGGCACTGCTACCATATCGGATGTGGGAATACCCCAGGCGAGTAATATCGCTAATAAGGGTGTTCTATCCGATGGAGGTGCTCGGGTTGGAAGTGGTGGTGGTGATGTTGTTATTGGTACTCAAATTGGTGCACCAAGTGCTTTTATTAGTGGTAGTGTTGGTGGTACTGGCGTACCAAGTGCTTTTATTGGCGGTTTTCCTTCTGCTCCAGTGACTCCTTCTGGTTCATCTCGCACTATTTTTGGTGGAGGATACGATGCACTGACGATGCTATGCTCGGATGGGTACGCTCGGCTAAGCGAGAATGAGCAAGCACGTATTTTGACTTCATTGGATAAGTCCGCTCAGTATCAACTTGTGCAGGCAGTATGTGTTAGCACTTAACTATGTTTTGGTAATATGTTTTCTATTGCCCCAATCTTAGTGGTGATGTTTTCTAATTTACTAGAGCAACAATCTGAGAGTTGGCATGTTATCCGAGACTCGGGTTGCAAGGAGATGAGCCAAAGATATGGAGCGCGAGAATCAGCAGTTGCGTCTCGCTGTTGATATGGCTAAGAAGGAGGCCTTGTCCTTTCTCCATGATAAGAAGGGGTTTGAAGGTATTTAGTCTCTTCTTTATCTAAATTTTTCGACACTATAGTAGGTTCTAGAGTTTTGAATTAGTCCCTCTATTGGTAGCCACCATCAAACGTTTGGGGGATAAGATAGATGCTAATGGTCATAAGCATGCTAGAGAACTTTGCAACCTAAAGCTCGATGTGAGCTCTCGTCAATGCAAGATTGCTTCCCTGGAGAATGAGATCACTCAGCTTCAAACCGATGTGGATATTCACCGAGATCGTATTGTTGAGCTTCATACGATACTAGAGAGTGGTAAATAGGTAGCAGTAGCTCGCTCGGATGAGATCAAGCTTCTCCGAGCTCAGAAGAACGAGTTTATTGAGTGGTAGTCCGATCATCAGCCCCAGCTAGCGCAGGCATAGGATGATAGATAAGAACTTTCCCGACTCAAGCGAGAGTATATCAAGCTCGAGAAAGAGTGCGATAGACATATGTTATCATGTCCGGCTGGTGATGCTGTTATAACACCTATTGAAGAATATATTAGTGCTTTAGATAATGAGAAAGCCCAATTGGAACAGACCTTAGCTTCTGTTTGAGTTGAACATGAAGGTTGCCTATTAGCAACTTTTGGTTTTATATATTTCATTCCTTGTGAAAATTCTTTGTAGATTAACTGTTTCATTTGCTGTCTCGTAGAGGCTCATAAGCGCAATGCAGAGTTGGAGAAGCAGTTGGAAGATGTGAAGGGAGAGAAGCAAAATCTGGATGATGAGCTTAATGATTTGGTGTCCCGCCATGAAGAGGAGCTGGAGGATGAACGTGCTGACAAGCAGAAGAAGATGAGTAATCTTCATGCTGAGTATAAGGTCAAGATGACAAATGCGTGTAAGTCTGCCATCCTGCGCGAGCATCAGAGGGTTGCTGCAGATGCAGTTTCCAACGTTGTGGTTCCTCCAGAACCTGTCGATCCCGATTCTGAGAAAGCAGCTCCTGGTGGTGGTGCGACTGAGGATTGAAGTCAAATGGATGCTTACCAGGATGTTCCTGGTGATGAAGAGTCTTGATGTTCCTTTGCTTTTAGTATGTTAAGAACTTTTTGTCCTTTTGGTGTGATGCCCTCATGTTGTTTCCGAGGCGTTTTAAGGATACTTTTGGCTAGTAAGTCCTTGTGCTCCTTCCAAGGCAATGTTTAAAGGTGGTTCTTCAGATTATGTTGCTTGGCAAGTCCTCTGTTGTTTTGGAGGTGTTACTTTACTAACCATTTTTATGTAAGTCCTCATATGTGGGAGGCAATGAATACTTTCTTTTTAAGTAGTTATTGATATGCATGATAACTTTTATTGTTATATTATATCACGTAATGTGCTTATATTGATGGCTCTGAGGGTAGCTTTTGTGCATGCTGTCGGTCCAACCATGGGTGATAAGGCCAATGAGTGATCAGTTCCTTAATTGGACAGGGCATCTCTTACGGTGTTGGATTTGGAGTATGAAAATTTTCCCTTCTCGCCTTGGTTTTATGCCTTCTTGGGCTTGGTTTTTAATAGTATTCTATTTAGGTTACACTCGCCCCTAGGTCAAGCGATCAGATGTTTGAGTCACTCGTTTTTTAACCATTGTTTGGAGGGAGATATCTCGGTCGAGTGATTCTTGCCTTAGCCAGAGACAAGTTCCCCAATTCAGGATATCTCCTGTTATGGCAGGACATCATCCGATTTTGTGATCGTGATGGCATTACCTTATGTTTTTTTTCTGTCTTAGGTAGATTAGGGTGTCCCCCGCTTCATTTCGCTTCATGAGGCTAGATAGCATTGCCTTAGGTCTATATATCCGTCTCAGGCAGCTTAGGTATTTCCCGCATCATTCTTTGTAGGATGGAAGGTGTGGCTAGCATTGTTCCATAGTCTTGATGGACTTTGATAATGCAGTTATGAAATGATTATTCAATATGCAAGCGCAAAAAATGATGAAAAAGCTAAATCAAAAATTGAAAGAAAAAACTATAGGCAAACAATTAAACAAATAGATAAGCAAACAAAAAAGAAATAACCAAAGCAAATGAAGAATAAGTGAGCACAAAAGAGGAATTTTATTATTCTCAAAAGAGGGTTTATAAGCCCTTAGTACATTTAAGTAAGGTTTCATGACCTTTTACAAGTAGGGATTCAAACCCTATTTCCATAAATTGTCCTTCTATGTGATAGGCTGTTTAAGTATTGTATTACTTTAGATACTTGATATTCCAGGGGCGTTCTAGTTCTTCCCCATTAGGTTTGAGCAACCTGTATGCCCCATCACCTTTCTTGGTGATGAATGTGAGTGGTCCTTCCCATATAGGTGCAAATTTTCCCGACTCGCGCTGGTATGGTGGGATCTCACGCCAGACTTTATCGCCTGGGATAAACTGTCTCGGATGGACACGTTTGTTGTATTCACGAGTTAACCTCCGATGGTAATTTTCTATTCTTTGGAGAGCTATATCTCGATTTTCCTCGAGATCGTCGAGCTTAGCGAGTATCATGTTCGAGGTAAGGTTCTATTCCCAAGCCTCGGTCTTAGTTGTTGGGATCATCGCTTTGGTTGGTACGATCACTTCTGTACCATATGTTAGAGAGAATGGGGTCATCCCTGTATCTTCTCTTCGGGTGGTCCGATAATCCCATAGAACATTATGCAACTGTTCACACCAGCTAGCCCCATGTCCGCCCAACTTCTTTTTCAGCATATCGGCAATTATTTTGTTAGTTGCCTCTGCCTGGCCATTACTCTCGGGGTAGATGGGTGTAGACCATGTTATTTCTGATCTTGAAGCAATTAAAGAGGATGTCAATATTTTTCCCTCGGAGTTGGTCTCCATTGTCTGATACGATGGCAGTTGGGATACTGAAACGACATATAATGTGCTCAAATAAAAATTTAAATACATCATGGTTTCTGATGTGCCTAAGGGCCGAGGCTTCCACCCACTTTGTGAAGTAGTCCGTGGCAAGGATCAGGTATTTTCTTTGTCCTGTACTGGCTCGTAAAGTTCCTACGATGTCGACCCCCCATTTGGCGAATGTCCAAGGGCTTAATACATACTTGAGGTCCATGGAAGGGGCGTGCCTCCGTTTTCCAAATTTTTGGCATTCTATGCATCATTGTGTCATCTGTCTTGAATCGTCATTCATACGAGGCCAAAAGTATCCTTGGAGTTTGGATTTGTGAGCTAAGGATCTACCTCCACTATGGTTTCCAGCATAACCACGATGTATTTCTTTTAAGATTTGTTGACCCTCGTCGAAGGATAGGCATCTGAGCAACGGTCCCAGGTATGAATGTCGATATAGTATTTCATTCCTCAACTGGTAATTTCCTGAGCGAGATATCACCTTGTGGGGAAGTTTTTAGTCGCTCAGAAGACTTCCGTCATCTAGATATTTTATGATTGGGGTTCTCCAATCGTCCTCGGGTGGAGCATCTTGGCTTTTAGCTACGTTAAGAAGTTTCATATTTTCTTCTAAGGGGATGGAGGGAAGTAGCACCCTCTCGATTCTCATAGTTGTAGCTTGTGGGTCTGCCATCATGGAGGCGATAAAAGCTAGAGCATATGTGTGCTTGTTGTTATTCCTGCATAAGTGTGGGAAAGTGATGTTAGGTATCTTCCCGATATAGTGCTTGGCGAGTTGCAGATATCGCTGCAAGCATACATCGGAAGCTTGATAAGTCCTATCAATTTGTCGTATGACAAGTTGTGAGTCACTTGTCAGTCTCACTTCATATATCCCGAGATCGATTATCACTCGAAGGGCATTATGACTGCCTCATACTCGGTTATGTTATTTGTAGTGGGGAATTCTAACCTTAGGTTGTAAATGATCCTTCGGTCTGTCAGAGTCGTAAAGACCATCCCGATGCCAGATCCTTTCGAGTTACATGACCTGTCCACAAAGACTTCCCATCGCCTTGGATTTTCTGAGCGAAGTAGTTCGGGTGGGTCGTCTAGTTCATCCTCCATTCCTGGGATTTCCTCAATTTCATCTGTGTCATCGAGAGGAAAATCGGATAGGAAATCCGCAACGACTTAGGTCTTAATTGCAGTTTGAGACTGATATTTAACCCCATATTGTTTAATTAGAGCTCCCAATTTGGAGATTCTTCCTGATCTGTTAGAATGGTCTAGTACAGACTCTATTAGAGCTTTTATAATAACGGTCATGGTATGCGCATGAAAATATGCTCGCAATTTCTGCGTTGCATACACGAGGGACAGTACGATCTTTTCGATTTTCGAATAGTTCTTCTCTGCAGAGGTCAGAGTTTTACTTATGAAGTAAATGGGTTTTTCCACTTCTTCGTCTATGCGAGTTAGTACCGCACTGATCGAAATTTTAGTCGCCGATAGGTAGATGTAAAGGTCTTCGCCTGGATTTGGCTTTTGCAAGACTGGAAAGGTGGCCAGGTGTTCTTTGATTTTTGAAAAGCCTCTCCACACTCTGCGCTCTATGAGAAATTTTCGCCCTTCTTTAGAGTATTGAAGAAATCTTTACATTTGTCAGACGATCTAGCTATTAACCTTCCCAGGGCTGCTAGCCATCCATTCAGTCTCTGCACGTCTTTGACTGTGGCAGGCGAGGGCATTTCTAGTATGGCTTGCACCTTTTCCGGGTCGACTTCGATGCCTCGCTTCGTGACCAAATATCCCAAGAATTTTCCTGAGGTTACCCCGAAGGCACATTTTGCGGAGTTGATTTTCATGTTAAATTTCCTCATTTGTTCAAAAATCTCTTTGAGGTCATTAGCATGGTCCTGTGGGAGCTTGCTCTTGACAAGCATAACATCCACATATACCTCTAGGGTTTTATGTATCCAACTGTCAAACATTTTCTCCACCATTCTCTGATAAGTCGCGTCGGCGTTTTTTAGTCCGAAAGGCATATTAGTATAACAGTATAGACCTCGGGGGGTAAAAAAGGTGGTGTACTCTTGATCCTCCTCGGCTAATGGGATTTGATTATAGCCTGGATACCCATCCATTAGGGATAACAACCCATATCTGGATGTTGCCTCTACAAGCTGGTCGATGTTGGGGAGTGGAAAGATGTCTTTCGGACATGCTTTATTAAGGTCACTAAAATCAATACAGATTCGCACTCCTCCATTTTTCTTTGGCACGATCACCATATTTGATATACATATCTGATAATGTACTTCTCGGATGATACCAGATGCCTCCATCTTTCTTAGTTCATTTTGGATAGCCTCATGGTATTCAGGTGCCACTTTTCGCATCCTTTTCCTCATGGGATTGTGCTTTGGGTTAATTTTCAAATGGTGGCTGTTAGAGCACTGCTGGGTCGAACTTGCATGCGTTGCTATCTCAAGCATGTTTTTCAATGTTAGTGATCAAAACTATAATTCTTGATTTCTAGCCTATTTATATATTTCTTGGACTAAGACATAAATTGTGTAGTTGAGCTTTAGACTTCACGCGTTCATCATTTGAAGACGAAGAACTACTAAGTGGAGCTTGTGGAACTTCATCAACAAAAGGTATATGGAGACTGAAACTCATCTATCACTTGGAAAGTCTATTTCTACTCTATCTCCTATATTGAGACATAAGTCGTATTATGATATAGTTTTCTATTATACACATTTGAGATTTCGAGGTTAGTTTATCTCGCTTACGTATTTCTCGAAATATGTGTTGGCAAGCTTTCGCTTCGACCAAGTTCATTTTATATTCTTGATGAATGTCAGAATATGACCATGTGAAAATTGCCGAGTAACATCTTACATGGTTTGTGTGATACAATCATTTGGTGTAGACTTTGAATGTTTCGTTATGATTATTTCAATATCTTAAAAATTGCTTTGATGCTAATAGTGAGTGAAAACGGCTATTGTCATCCTCTAAGAAAGTTTCAATGATTGAAACAAAGAGTTTAGAATCAAGTAACCATATTTGGATATAAACATAGTGTGTTCTCACTTTTATGCGTAAGTTAAAAACCGAGAACCTGAAGTATGCGTACCTGTACGCGTACTGGCGGTTGTTGGATGTATGGGAAAGTATGCGTACCCGTACACATACTGGCGGAAGTCTCACGTCCATGAATTTCTGCTGGAGTTTGGATGTGTGAATTGGTATGCACACCCGTATGCGTACTGGCGTAACCAAACTCGGTATGGCTACTTAAGTATGCGTACCCGTTTGCATACTTGAGTTGGTTACTTTCTAAAATCGGTTGTACATGAACTTAAACATTTATAAAATAAGGAATGCAATCTTTGCAAACCGTGGCTATAATTTTCATGAATTTATTCGAGTGAATCAAGCCTATTTTACTTCAATTGTGTTCTTGTATACTTCTATAAGAATATAGCAATTGAACGGCTCTGTAACTAGTTTCATTTGATTCATTTGAACTAGTTATGGTTAAGATGAATAAGGTTAATATGAGAGTACTCAAATGGCTAACTTCGGTTAATTATTGTTGAGCCAACATGGTGTACACGTTTGGGTACGGTTACATAAACCTAAATGAGGGTACATTTCATTTGTGTGTAACAAGATAAGTACGATCTATCGGTTAAAAGATATTATCTTGGTTGAATCATGTTTTTCATCTAACGGTGAATATTGAATGATTTGTTACCAAGGTAACTTGGATTGCAAACCCTGATTTGAAAAACTATGTAAAGAAGAACTCTAGCAACTGGGAAACCTAATCCCTACACCTCCTGTGTGTTACTAGTTGCATACACTAGAATCGATTCTGCTTTAACCTTAGGTTTATATCGAAACCCTATAGGTTAACGACTTCAAAGACTTCATTGGGATTCTGAAGCCAGACCCAACTATTTTCTTTGTAGTTGCGTGTTCTGATCTTGCCCGATTATATTTTTTGAGTACTATCTTCTCTAAGATTTGCTCGAGATTTAATCTCCGATAGGCAAGATAAAAAGTAGTCACAAACACCTTCGTCTTATCGTTTGTGATTCCATAATATCTAGTTTCGCCATCATACGATTTAGATTATTGTGATATGATTGATAATACTAGGTTGTTCTTTAGGAATATAAGTCCGGTTTATCAATTGGCTCCTGTTCACCTTGATTTATCAAAAGACGGAAAAAAAAACTCTTGGGTATTTCTATGGGAGACAGATTTATTCATTCTATAGACTTTTCTGTGTGAGACAGATTTGTTTATCAAGTCTTCGACTTTGGGTCGTAGCAACTCTTAGTTGTGGGTGAGATCAGCTAAGGGAATCAAGTGCGTAGTATTCTGCTGGGATCTGAGACGTAAGGAACGCAACTGTACCTTGAATCAGTATGAGATTGATTAGGGTTCAACTATATTCCAGTCCGAAGTTCATTGGTAGTAGGCTAGTGTCTGTAGCGTCTTAATACAGTATGGTGTTCAAACTGGACTAGGTCCCGGGGGTTTTCTGCATTTGCGATTTCCTCGTTAACAAAATTCTGGTTTCTATGTTATTTCTCTTCCGCATTATATTTTGTTATATAATTGAAATATCACAGGATGTGTGTTAATATCAATCAATTAGATAATCCAACCTTTGGTTGTTGATTTAAATTGATTGACACTTGAACATTGGTCTTTGGTATCGTTCAAGTTGTTTCACATAGTAATCAGGCTAGCAGATTTCTATCTGTTTGATTTGCTGATTACATTGTGAAACAGAGATATAAACTCTCGTACATACTTCTCTTTAGATTGAGTCTGACTGTCTAGTTGATTCTCTAGAAATTATATTAGAGTAAGTCCTCTCAGATTTCCAAACGAATTATTGGGTGTGGTTGTTGTACCCCCGCATTTTCAATTGGTAACACATTAAAGACCTCATAAGTCTGTGTTTGTAGCGATCTGATGATGGAAAGAAGTGTTATCTCTATAAACGTACCACCAGTCTTCGATGGATCAAATTACTTGTGGTGGAAAATTGCTATGCGTGCCTTTCTTCAAGTGTGTGATTTTCAATCATGGGTTTATGTAGTTAACGGCTATGATGCTCCCGTTATGGCAGTAGGAGATGCAACCGTTCCGAAGGATATTGGTGCATATGACACTGCTGAGATACTTGCTGTAAAGCAAAATTACGATGGTTTGAATGCCATCATACATGCCATTACCCCAGATCTTCAGCACCATGTGACCACGTGCACTTGGTCTAAAGATGCTTGGGATATCTTAGAAACCGTATTTGAAGGGAATACCAGTGAAAAGGAAGCCAGGCTTCAAAACTTAAGTTTCGATTGGGAAAACCTTCGTATGGTAGATGAAGATTCATTTGATAAGTTTAATCACAAAGTGTCTGAAATTGTTAATGCATTTTTTTGCGTTGGGTAAGATTATTTCTGAAAAAGACATTGTGACGAAAATTCTCAAATCGCTGCCATCTAGATACGACTCTAAGAAGCATGCCATCGTCGAAGGAAATAACTTTGATACACTTTCCAGAAGTATTCTTGTTGAAAAGATTAAATTACTTGATATTTATCAGAATATAGTCAGAACCTCTGCGTTCAACGCTGTGACCATTGCAAGTGAAGCTTATAACTTGACATGGGCTGATGAATGCTGTTCTAATTCAGTTGATCCCATTAAATCACTGATTATACAAAAGATCAAGGATATGGTGAAGAAAATCAAAAGATCCGAGAGATCATCTTCTCTCTCTATTGCTTCTGATGATTCAGATCAAAAAAATATATCTTAGTGTGTCAATATCTTACATACTGATAAAGTGTGTATGGAAATTTCATCCTTCTCAGTAGAAGTTCCATGTAACTCAAATTCCAGTTCTGAATGCGAGTCTGACACTGAGATCCTAGAATTTCTGGATAAGTATGAAGAAATTCACAAGGAAAATATTCAACTAAAAGAAGTGTTGAATAAATAGGAAGCTTAGACAAAATTTCAGCAATGCTATTTGGTTAAAAGGCTTTTGGAAACACAAAAGGTTTAGGGTTCAAAAGTAAGACAGTGAGCACAACGAACTCGTTTGTTCCATCCGGTTCTGGATCAATCGATCTTGAGTGTTGTGATAAACAGAAGTCATCTCTACGAAGCAAACCTTCTCTGCTTTACTCTTTTTGTAGAAGTACAAGTCATGTCCAGAGTAAGTGTTGGAGATTCAAGAGGAACATCAAAAGAATTACCAAACTTCAAACTGACATGCAAAAGATGAATCTGATTCTGGAAAAGCAGTTAGAGACGCCTGGGTACAAGAAGAAGTCTAAAAGAATCAGAGTCAGATGAGGTAAGTCTGTTTACTCAACAAACCTTGAAATGTCACCTCGTGACACAAGAAGTGAACATTTTATTCACTCAATTACTATCTAAATCATACTAATGAACTGTATCCTTATTTTTGACTTGAAAACAAGGATTACTTCAAGGTTGTTCAAGTCTTGTAAATCTTTTGTTGATTTTCTGTTCTATATTGAGCAAGTAAATATTTTATTGTTGAAATAGATAACGGATCATAAACCGTGGAGATTTTTTAAAGGTTCTTTAGGGTTTTGCTATCCTAAAGTCTATTTATGTTCATTTGTGAACATCATTGTTCTTTACCTTCTCTCTCTTCTAAAGATACAGTCTCATGGCTCCTATAACAAGAGGTACCACAAAAAGAGATGTTGTAGAAGCAGTCAATGTGTATCTGTGTGAAGGAATTATTTCCTCAAGGAAAAGAAAGGTGAAGAATACGACTAATAATCCAGGTTCTTCCTCTAGTTGCCTATTATCTGTTTGTCATTCTGATAATAACTTTAGGGCTCTGGTGAAGGATTTCATCGGAAAAAGAAATGATTTCAAATCTCGAATCGTTTCATCTTTAAGAGATATCTCTCACTATGAACAAATATTGTCTCTAACAAAGAACACCCTGCGTGAACTGAAAAGAGAACTTAGTGAGTTAACTGATATCTCTGAAGATTTGGAGGAATTGAATAATCCCATTATCAATGGTTTTTTCAATAATGAGAGGGAATTCTCTTTAGATGCCCTGAGAAAGCTCTACAATGTCTAGGAAACTTCTTATGAGAATTTATTTCTTGTGTTTTAGAAGGATTACTAGGGTTTGGAATAGCCATTATTGTGAGTAGACATAGCTATTTCCAACGTTTTCATCTTCAATGTTTTTAGATCTATTTATTTAAATTCTAAGTTATTTGGAAGATGATTTTTGCAGTATTAATCTTTACGATTTTATACATTGCAAATTGTTATGGTATATGTTGTTTACGTCCGTGAACCTGTGACTGTCCTATACTTGTTCAAAAGTTATCTATATTATATGTCAGTATGAAAGTATTGATAAAAGATATAATGAACTTTTGACAAACAAAAGTTAAGCCTTTTATGTCATTATGCAAATATTGATGGAAGAAAGGATCAACTTTTGTTTACAAGGATTATGTCTATTATATGTCATTGTGCAAATAGTGATGAAAAATATAATGAATCCTTGTTTATTCCGCAGTATTGGTCTTTCCCTGATCCACAATTTTTATGCATATACTGTGTTGCTCCGTAAGTTCTCTTATGTTGAGCATGGCCAATTGAATTGATCATTTTTGTGGCTAATTCAATTGTGATTTTTGGATAAAAATTCATGTTCTCATGTGATTTGATTATTGATGTGAGTTTTAATTGTAGTAAAAATAGTGGTGAAAAGGTTCGTTGCTCGAACTTGTGAAGGATTCTTTTAGACTCAAATTAACTAAAATAAAATTGTATCAAATTATAAAAAAGACACCGAGACTTTGGATTCCACCATTGACCAATTATTTGATAAATTCTAATCAATATTCATGCAATATTTTTCTTTAAGTTGACTCTAATATTTGCCTCTAATATGGTTCTTG
>JAJJMB010016632.1:863434-876147 GCA_023531105.1 Papaver atlanticum | reverse complement strand
TTTTCATGGAACAATGGCTTCCTCCGTCGCCTCGGCTAAGGGGTTTAGCTCCTCATATTAATCTCTTGCTCAAAATACATCTTTGGTGTTCAAAAGTTGATTAAAAGAGTGAAAAGTTCTAAACAACGGGTTCTGTAACTAATATAATTGTTATAAAACCTATTTCAACAGAGAAACCGTTGCGAACTGTTGGAAAAATTGTTACAAAAGGTTTAAAGTTTGAAAGTTACGGTCACAGAATCTGCGACTTTGTTTTTCTGCTGTTTATGTTCTTCGTCTTCTCCGGCAACAGTTTGCACCAGCAGAAACGTGTTTTCTTCCAATGATTTTTCTAGCTTCTCTAAGGCTCTAAACTTCCCCTAATTTCTTCCTAACCTTCCTAGGACTCGAACCAACCCTTTTATACATAGTAGAGCAAAGAAAATTCGAGAATAACCTTGGTTTTTTCCTCCACAGCAAGTTGCGATATTTCTCTTTTTTTTCTGTTTCACGTGTATTCAGTCAATCCAAGTTGTCCAAACTCCTCCCTTGATAGAAACAAGTCTTTAAGAAGAGTTCCCTTCCTCTTCTTCACGTAAGTTTTCAAAAATAAACAAAGAAACTTGCCCAAAATAAACCGTGATATTTTTGGCAAGTTTTCGCTTCCAATTCGAGTTCTAGCCACTTTGGATCCATTCCAACACCCTTACCTCGCCTGTTAGGTCCATAGGAACAAACCCAATCAAATTCAGCCCTTTAATCTCCATAAAAATCGATCAAAAATTCATCCACAAAATCGTCTGTGTAAGGAAGAAATTCCCGCCATTTTTTTGTTTTTGAAAACGTGAAGAAATGTGACCTCCCCCTATCCAGTCTTGGTCTTTGCTTAGCAGCTGCTTGGAAATGGGTTACCCCTTATTCAAAATGAGAGTCTGAATAGCAAATGTCCTCCCAGGAGCCTTTAACAACTTTTCGAGCCAATTTCGCCGCAAAAGCCTATTTTTCCAAAATACACCTACAAGGGATAAAATACCAAAATTAGTGCAAAAATGGGTACTAACACTATACATAAAAGAGATGAAAATAGACACATAAATGCGTCTATCAAATACCCCCAAACTTATTATTTGCTAGTCCCGAGCAAATTAAAACTACAAAATAAAATCCTAACTCACTGTCGTAGGCATCGTCGGTTGCACTTAGCACGTGCAACAAGCCTTTAAACCCCTAGGTGGCCCTAGTGGCCAAGTTATAGTCTCGGGAGGGTTTACCAGAGGTGTACCCACAAAACCTTTACTCCAGACCCTAGCTATCTACGCAGAACCTTGGAATGCACTAAAGAATCTCCTTGGTTGGCATACTTATTGATTACGGGAGGAAGTACCCTGATGCGAAATTCCAATTGTTGTATATGAGTTTGCACTCAAGTATACTAAAATTCATATATAAGTGACAGAGCTCTACTAAGACAGTTGCACTATGGACATCAATATCCGGAGTCAACAAATCACATGGAAAGATTAAGAGATGGATATAGAAAAATGTAGCTGGTTTTGATATTGACTAGGTGAACGGTGTTTTCTCATATCTGTCTGAAGGCCTCCACCAAGATGAACCTAACCTAATGGACTGAGATACCGGTCTGACTAATATCAACACAACTTGCATATACAAGGGAACCAGTGGTCGATAATCCTAATTCTAGATCAACTCGTCTGGCATATACAAGGGAACCAGCGGTCGATTTATTGAACACATATTTATTTATTTATTTATTATTATTTAATTTTTTGTAACGACATGATTAGATCTTTTGGATCCAAGCGCATGCTTCTTGTCAGCAGATTACATGGTAATTCCCGTGGATCCTGCGTTCCACGCTTGTTTAGGCGACGGAGACAGGGAGAACACACACATATTGCTATCCAAGTGTTAATATTTATTCCGATTGGTCTATTGGTCTGGTCTCTTTCTTTCTTTTTTTTCTCTTTTTTTTTTTTGGTATCTCAATCACTCTATTTCACCCTAGTATTGGTAACAACTTGAATCGTGAGCCCCACCTAATCACTTAGAGAAACATATTTCTAAAAGAAAATAAAATAAAAATAGAAATGAAAAGGACTCAACGAGATATGGCGAAACTATCATGTTATTTCTAACACCTGAGCTCTGTGCTTTTATGAATAGACTCTTTTAGATGTTTCCATCTAATCAGATTGGTTCCTCAACTCCTAAACCAAAATGCTTCCATCCACTTAGATTGGTTAGTGCCATCCTTAATAGGCATAAATTTCTAGGCTCTGGAGTTTATTTATTGTAACAAAAAGTTTCTTCCCCACCCCCAAACTTAAATCTAACATTGTCCTCAATGTTTCTAATTAAAGAACAATACCAAAAGTATAAATAACATGAGGAATTAGTAAAGAGAGAAGTTGGAAAGATAGTACCTGGGTGAAGTGGAATCAAAAACCTACAAAAATATCATACAACATACAATTCGCCTCGATGGTCAATCAAGGTACACAGGGTCCTCCAGAGGGACCTCCTCAACATCACCTGTAGGAAAAGGCTCTAAAAAGGGCTTCAATCTCTGATCGTTAACCTTTGAAGAACTATTACCGTCTGGTGTCTCAATTTCAATAGCGCCATGAGGAAAAACAGTACGGACCACAAAAGGACCGGTCCACCGAGAGCGCAACTTCCCGGGGAATAGATGCAAACGAGTGTCATACAGAAGAAATTTTTGACCTGGAGAAAATGACTTTCGTAAAATATTCTTATCATGCACAAGTTTCATTTTGTTCTTATACTCCCTAGCACTATCGTATGCATCTCTACGAATCTCGTCCAACTCATTGAGCTGGAGCTTTCTGTGAGCTCCTGCCTTGTCAAGTGAAAAGTTTAGCTGCTTAATAGCCCAGTAGGATCTATGCTATAACTCAACAGGAAGGTGACATGCCTTGCCAAAAACTAAACGATAGGGTGACATTCCAATGGGTGTCTTAAACGCAGTACGATAAGCCCATAAGGCATCAGTAAGCCTCGACGACTAGTCTTTCCTATTAGGATTAACTGTTTTCTCTAAAATACGCTTAATTTCCCTATTGGGACCTCTACCTGACCACTAGTCTATGGATGATATGGGGTAGCTACTTTATGGGTAATACCATATTGTTTCATTAACAGAGCAAACGGTCTATTACAAAAGTGTGAACCTCCATCACTAATTATAGCTCGCGGCATACCAAAACGTGTAAGTATATTCTCTTTCAAAAACTGGACTACGACCCTGTGGTCATTTGTTCTACACAGAACCGCCTCAACCCACTTAGACACATAGTCTACAGCGACAAGTATGTAAAGATAACCAAACGAATTAGGAAATGGACACATAAAATCAATGCCCCACACATCAAAGACCTCAATCACTAAAATAGGGTTCAAACGCATCATATTTCTACGGGAAATGGTTCCTAACCTCTGGCAACGCTCACAAGAAACACAATGACTATGGGAGTCTTTAAACAACGAAGGCCAGTAAAATCCATACTGCAATATCTTAGCAACAGTCTTTTTAGCACTAAAATGACCCCCACATGCATGTTCATGACAAAAGGAGATAATACTGGACTGGTCACTCTCAGGTATACATCTCCTAATAATCTGGTCTGGACAATACTTAAACAGATAAGGATCATCCCAAAAGAAATGCTTAACCTCGGCTAAAAACCTAGAACGATCTTGTTTACCCCAATGTTGAGGCATTCGACCAGTAACAAGATAATTACTTATATGTGCATACCAAGGTGATTGGGAAACAGAGAACAATTGTTCATCAGGAAAGCTATCCCTTATAGGAAGGGAATCATTAGAATGATCAACAACTATCCTAGACAGGTGATCTGCTACCACATTTTCTGCACCCTTTTTGTCTCTAATGTCTAGAGAAAATTCTTGTAACAAGAGGATCCATATAATCAATTTAGGTTTAGTATCCTTCTTAGAAAAAAGATATTTCAAAGCAGCATGATCGGTATAGATTACGACCTTAGAACCTAGTAGATAGGATCTAAACTTATCCAAGGCAAACACGATGGCTAACAGTTCCTTCTCGGTAGTTGTATAATTCAGTTGGGCATCATTCAGAGTTTTGCTAGCATAGTAAATCACATGAAGTAATTTGTTTTCTCGCTGTCCTAACACAACGCCTATGGCATAATCTGAAGCATCATACATAATCTCAAAGGGTAGGTTCCAGTTAGGTGCCTGGACTATGGGGGTGGTAGTGAGTAAACTCTTAAGCTTCTCAAAAGCTTCTAAACACGCATCATCAAAGACAAACTTAACATCTTTTGCAAACAAATTGCAAAGAGGTCTAGAAATCAAGCTGAAATCCTTAATGAATCGACGATAAAATCCTGCATGCCTTAAGAATGACCTAATATCTTTTACGGTTTTTGGGACCTGTAAAGTCTTAATAAGGTCAACTTTGGCTTTGTCTACCTCTATGCCCTTAGAAGATATGATGTGCCCTAACACAATTCCTGATTTAACCATAAAATGGCATTTTTCCCAATTAAGCACTAAATTCTTTTCCTTACACCTAGTCAACACTAATGTCAAATGATGCAAGCACTCATCGAAAGATGAATCAAACACTGAAAAATCATCCATAAAGACCTCTAAAAACCGTTCTACCATATCAGAAAATATGCTCATCATGCAACGCTGAAAGGTCGCAGGGGCATTACATAGCCCGAAAGGCATGCGTCTATACGCAAAGGTACCAAAGGGACAGGTAAAAGTTGTTTTCTCTTGGTCTTCTGGGGCAATAACGATCGGATTATATCCGGAATAGCCATCTAAGAAGCAATAATGACTATGTCCAGCTAATCGCTCTAGCATTTGGTCGATGAAAGGAAGGGGAAAGTGATCCTTCCTTGTGACCTTGTTCAATTTCCTATAGTCAATACAGACACGCTATCCCGTGGTCACTCGGGTTGGGATTAACTCATTATTATCATTCTGGACTACAGTGATACCTGATTTCTTGGGAACAACCTGAACGGGGCTTACCCACTTACTGTCTGAAATTGGGTAGATAATACCCGCATCTAACAACTTAAGCACCTCTTTTCGAACTACCTCTTTCATGTTAGGGTTCAGTCGACGTTGCATCTCCCTAGAAGGTTTGGAGTCTTCTTCTAAATGAATCTGATGCATACACACAGTAGGACTTATACCCTTAATGTCTGCTATAGTCCACCCTAAAGCTTACTTATTATCTTGAAGTACATTCACTAGCCTACTTTCCTGATCACTATCCAAATCGGAAGCTATAATCACAGGTAACGTCTCAGATGGGCCTAAAAACACATACTTTAGAGTGTCGGATAGTGGTTTAAGGTCCAACTTAGGAGGCTCTTCTAAAGAAGGAATTAAGGTAGTCTCAGAAACTGGTAATTGTTCAAACCTAGCTTTCCATCTATTAGTGTCTAACACAGGGGTAGAATCTAATAGGGCATTTACTTCTTCAATAGTGTTATCGTCGTCAAAATATAAACCAAAATGGGATAGACAACTTTATAATGGGTCTTCAGACAAAATGTTTTGTAATGACTCCTGAACTAAGGCTTCTATCATGTTCACCTCTTCAACACGTGTGTCATCTAGCTCATAAGGTAGCTTACTGACATTAAAAATGTTCATTTCCATAGTCATATTACCAAAAGACAAATTCATCACACCATTACGACAGTTAATGATCGCATTAGACGTAGCTAAAAATGGGCGACCTAAAATCACAGGTATCTGGTTCTCTTGGTCAGGGAAAGGTTGGGTGTCTAGCACAACAAAATCTACTGGATAAATAAACTTGTCGACCTCAATGAGAACATCCTCGATAACACCTCGAGGAATTTTAATGGACCTATCAGCTAACTGCGGTGTCATCTGAGTAGGTTTCATTTCACCAAGTCCTAGATGTAAATACACATGGTATGGAAGTAAGTTCACACTGGCTCCTAAGTCAAGTAAAGCTTTTTCTATCCGGAATTTACCTATTGTGCAAGCAATGGTAGGGGAACCTGGGTCTTTGTACTTTGGAGTTGTGGTGTTCTGAATGATTGAACTTACGTGACTAGCTAAAAAGGCTTTCTTATGGACGCTAAGTTTTCTCTTTCCCGTACACATATCCTTAAGGAACTTGGTATGAGCAGGAATTTGCCTAATTGCATCTAATAGAGGAAGGTTTATGGTAACTTTCTTAAAAACCTCCAATATGTCATTAAAGTTCGATTCCTTCTTTGTTGGTACTATTAGCTGGGGAAATGGGGCTCTAGGCACAGAATCAGACCTCCCAGGGACTTAATTGACATCATCAGAAACTTTATCGGTCTCCTCAGCAATGGGTGGTCCTGAGGGGTGAGATTCTTAGGGGTGAACTACAGTATGTTCACTATCGGGCATGGTTACTTCATTATCTACAACTCTACCACTCCTAAGGGTTCTAACAGCATTTAAATGATTCGATGGTTTTGCACCTACTTCATGAACTCCTATAGGATTGGGTTGTGTTTGACTAGGAAACCTACCTTTTTCTCTCAAAGACTCATTTATCAGACCTACCTGGGTTTTCAACTCGGAAATAGCCTGACTATTTTCTTGTCCTATCTTGTTACTAGCTTGTAGACTTAGTTCTACTGATTGTTGAAATTTTGCAGTTTGCTGAGTTAACAAAACGAGAGACTCCTCTAGGCTAAGTATCTCAATCACTCTATTCAACTCTATTACACCCTAGCAGTGGTAACAACTTGAATCGTGAGCCCCACCTAATCACTTAGAGAAACATATTTTAAAAGAAAATAAATTAAAAATAGAAGTGAATAGGACTCAACGAGATATGGCGAAACTATCATGTTATTTCTAACACCTGAGCTCTGTGCTTTTATGAATAGACTCTTATAGATGTTTCCATCTACTCATATTGGTTCCTCAACTCCTAAAACCAAAATGCTTCCATACACTTAGATTGGTTAGTGCCATCCTTAATAAGCATAAATTTCTAGGCTATGGAGTTTACTTATTGCAACTAAAAAGTTTTTCCCATACCCCCAAACTTAAATCTAACATTGTCCTCAATGTTCTAAAGATGAAATTAAAAGCATGAACAAGGAGAAACTGTTACCATTAGAAGCAAAAGAGTTAATGAAAGATATTACCGTGTTGCATGAGAATGGGTTACCTCCCAAGAAGTGCTAAGTTTAAAGTCTTCAGCCAGACATTGGAAAGGATTAGTCACCTCGAATCGTATAACAGTAGTCGGAATAACTGTGGGTCTTCAAAACTAAATTGAGTTGACCAAAGGAAACTACAATAAACCAAGAAAGTGAACAAGAATTGCATCCCCTTATCTAGTTTCCTGATTAAGATACCTATATCTAATTGTGGTTCAGGTTCAGGTTCTATGAAAGGGTCTAAATAAAATATTTTCATTGGATGCATTTCCTCATAAGTGGGATCCGAATTATTAGGTCCTAGAGTCTGGAAAAACTCAAATAAGAACTTAGAAGCACATAATAATAACCTGAATAATTGAGGATCCTTAAAGTCAATCAAATTTGACTTACACAATTGACCAGGATAAAAGTGATGGTCATTCTTAAGCAAATGTGTCGATTCTAATTTCCTAAAGCATTTAGGTTTAGTCTAACAACTTAATATTCGACACATTTGGAATATAAACGTTCCCACAGTTGGAAGAAAACTATTTGGTGGGAAAACAAAGTCAATCTGGGTATCATAGCCTGGGAAAACCACATCAACCATAGGATGGGTTTCTAACGACTGAACTTCTTCCTGGACATCATTAGGTTCGGGAAAACGAGTATGAAGGTAATCTCGTAAAATGGTGGAGGCACAGATATCAAGTCCTAAGTGAGGGGACTTTCTGAGAGTTAAAGGTAAGGCACTAGGAAAGTGATAATCACCCCTAAACTTAGAGTTTTCAGTGTCTCTAGATAGACTAGTCACAATCTCCCTAATTTCTAGATCAGCTTCTACTCTTTCGAAAGTAAATTTGTTACAATCTAAGCAAACCTCTCTGGATCGATCCGAATAAAGTGAATCGAAGAGAAGTAGGGGAAGCTCAGAGGATCTTTGATACCCCCACCTCTTTGGGAACGCTTCCCTGGGTTATAAGGCGGTTCTAATCGACTTACATTAATCTTCCTGAACTTCAAAGTTTGCTTAAAAGAGCAACCAATATTTTTCGAACGACTTTCATATTAAGCTCGTTACCCTATAGGTCTCGTTCTAGTCAATATTTTAGGCTTGGGTTCGCGTAGGTTATTTTTTCCTAAGGCGGGCAAGAAGAGAACGGTGATGAAATCCGAACCCTTATCTTGTATGGCCTATCCTTGCCCTTTACTAGGAAATTAAAATCCGTATTCAGTCCTCAACATATATTCACCTTAAGGCAGACACTAAACCCGCTGACAGGGGATTCGCGGGTGTTTCGAAAAACTTACCTCCCGTACCAGACAGGGGATGAACCGCTGAAGTCGACTCGGGCCACCGACTCCTGTGTCAGTGTGCGAACCCGAGGGGCCGAGACGATATCGTAATCGTCGTCCTTCCCTGCAAATAGTTTATATTTAATTACCCTTCCTTAGGGTTTTAAAAATAAAAATAATGTCCAAGTGTTCAAATGTCCCAAAACTAAAAATAAAATACAAAAATAAAGCCCTATATACAGTTTCTAAAAATAAAATCTAGAAAATAAAAAATAAAATAAAATCTAATTAATTAAAAAGAATAAAAATAAAATCTTCATCTTTCCTCCGTTCTTTTCGCTTTGTCTAGTTTTTAATCCCCCAGGTCTTTCATCTCCAATTCCTTTTTGATTCAAAACCTGCAACAAAATGACAAATACTCAAGAAACGTAAAATAGAACAAAAGAAAAATAAAAGAAAATAAATCTAAAAACTCTAACTTAAAAACAAGTCCCCGGCAGCGGTGCCAAAAATTGATGTAATTTTAATATAGTGGTAAAAATGATTCGTTCACTCGGACTTGTGAAGATTCGAGTTTTTAAATTTAATAAAAATATATATACAAAAATTATAAACAATGGGCGAGAGGTATTGGGACTAAGGATTTGGCCAATTCTCATGCATTTGGTACAATTTATTTATTCTCAACTATTATAACCCAAATAAAATATGATATGGTGACTCTTATTTTTGCCTAAGTAGATTCTCAAAACATTGATTGTAAATGTTAAGCATGGGACATCAAATCACCTAAGCTAAGCATGACCCATCTAATCAAATGACAACCAATTTAATCAAATCATATTTTAATTAATATTAATGCAAAAGTCATAAAAGAATAAATTAAATTTACCGTATGATGAAAATCGACTCCCTCCGTCGTCCCAATGTTGGGTTTTAGCTCCTCATGGTAAAAACATGCTCAAAAGATAGAAACATGGCTCAAAAGGTGTTTTTATTGAAGAGGAATAATAATACAGCGAATCTGCTACGCTTTTCTGGCGTTACAGAATCACCGATACAACTAAAGTGCTGTTAATAAACGAGAATATAAGACTGCTTCTGCGACGGTTCGTTGTGGGTTGAACATAAGACTGCTTCTGCGACTGTTCATTGTGCGTCTTATGTTCTTTGTGTTCTTCAGCTCCGCACCAGCAGAAAACAGCAGCAGGAGCGGCCTGTAAATCTCATATTCTCGCCTCCTCAAGCCTTCTCAGCCCCCCAAACTCTCGACACCCCTTCTATATGACCTGGGTAATTTATTTATACCCGAAATATGCATCGAATCTCCTCCATAACTTCAAAAAATCTTCTCTTTATTATTTTTATTTTCACGGCAATAATTTCCATTTTTTGATCTTCCACGCGCATGCAGCTGTATTTATTTCATTCTATACCTTCTTCACGCTCCAGGATATCTATTGAGTCTTCCAAAAATGTACAGTACATGTTTAAATTTCTCACAACTCGTGCAAGCTCATGTTTTTCCTCCAACTCCCTGTTTGGATTAAAACAAGTTATCCAGCCAAATTTGATCGATAAAATCACCCATACTAGCTTTCTATAGTCATATCACGTCTATCCACTAAGTTTCAGGGATTGAATCTCACTAAATCACGTCCAAACATCCGATTGAAATTCTGCCAGTGAAAGGGAATATTTTCCCGCCAAAAATATTTTTTTGAATTTGAGAAGAACATGTCCTCCCCCTAATCCTGCGCGGTGTCCCTTTATCATTTGTCTTATGGGGTGCAAATAGTAATTTTTGGGCGTAGATAGTAATTTTTCCGGGGTTCCTCCGACACATTTTTGGGGTGCTTCCGGTGCATTTCCGGGGTGCCTTTAGTACTCTATCCTGGGGTGTCAAACACCATTTTTTCGAGCCAGTTTCGCCGCAAGAGCTTATTTCTCTAAAAATACCTACAAAGACATAAAATAACTAAATAAATAAAAAATCGAACACTAACAATATATACAATTGAGACATATTAGACACAATAATGCGTCTATCAATTTGTGTGATACAATCATTTGGTGTAGACTTGGAATGTTTCGTTATGATTATTTCAATATCTTGAAAATTGCTTTGATTCTAATAGTGAGTGAAAACGGCTATTGTCATCCTCTAAGAAAGTTTCAATGATTGAAATAAAGAGTTTAGAATCAAGTTACCATGTTTGGATATAAACATTGTGTGTTCTCACATTTGTGTGTAAGTCCAAAACCGGGAACCTGAAGTATGCGTACCCATACGCATACTGACGGAAGTCTCACGTCCGTGAATTTCTACTGGAGTTTGGAAGTGTGAATTGGTATGCGCACCCGTACGCGTACTGGCGTAACCAAACTCGGTCCGGCTACTTAAGTATGCGTACCCATTTACATACTTGAGTTGGTTACTTTCTAAAATCGGTTGTACATGAACTTAAACATTTATAAAATAAGGAATGCAATCTTTGCAAACCGTGGCTATAATGTTCATGAATTGATTCAAGTGAATCAAACCGATTTTGCTTCAATTGTGTTCTTGTATACTTCTATGAGAATATAGCAATTGAACGACTCTTTAACTAGTTTCATTTGAGTCTTTTGAACTAGTTATGGTTAAGATGAATAAGGTTGATATGAGAGTAATCAAATGGCTAACTTTGGTTAACTATTGTTGAGCCAACATGGTGTACACGTTTGGGTACGGTTACATAAACCTAAATGAAGGTACATTTCATTTGTGTGTAACAAGCTAAGTTCGATCTAACGATTGAAAGATATTAGCTTGGTTGAATCAGGTTTTTTAACTAATGGTGAATATTGAATGCTTTGTTACGAAGGTAACTTGGATTGCAAACCCTGATTTGAAAAACTATATAAAGGAGAACTCTAGCAACTGAGAAACCTAATCCCCGCACTTCTTGTGTGTTACTAGTTGCATAAACTAGAGTCGATTCTCCTTTAACCTTAGGTTTATATCGAGACCCTGTAGGTTAACGAATTCAAAGACTTCATTGGGATTGTGAATCCAGACCCAACTATTTTCTTTGTAGTTGCGTGTTCTGATGTTGCCCGATTCTATCGTTTGAGTACTATCTTCTCTAAGATTTGCTCGAGATTTAATCTCCGATAGGAAAGATAAAAAGTAATCACAAACACCTTCGTCTCATCGTTTGTGATTCCACAATATCTAGTTTTGCTATCATACGATTTAGATTATTGTGAGGTGATTGATAATACTAGGCTGTTCTTCGGGAATATAAGTTCGGTTTATCGATTGGTTCCTGTTCACCTTGGTTTATCAAAAGAAGGAACAAAAACTCTTGGGTATTTCTATCGGAGAAATATTTATTCATTCTATAGACTTTTCTGTGTGAGACATATTTGTTTATCAAGTCTTCGACTTTGGGTCGTAAAAACTCTTAGTTGTTGGTGAGATCAGCTAAGGGAATCAAGTGCGTAGTATCCTGCTGGGATCAGAGACGTAAGGAATGCAACTGTACCTTGAATTACTGTGAGATTGATTAGGGTTCAATTAAAGTCCAGTCCGAAGTTCATTGGTAGTAGGCTAGTGTCTGTAGTGGCTTAATACAGTATGGTGTTCAAACTGGACTAGGTCCCGGGGTTTTTATGCATTTGCGGTTTCCTCGTTAACAAAATTCTGGTGTCTTTGTTATTTCTTTTCCGCATTTTGTTTTGTTATATAATTGAAATATCATGGGTTGTGCAGTAAGATCAATCAATTAGATAATCCAACCTTTGGTTGTTGATTTAAATTGATTGACACTTGAATATTGGTTTTTGGTACCGTTCAAGTTGTTTCACATAATAATCAGGCTCGCAGATTTCTATCTGTTTGATTTGCTGATTACATTATGAAACAGAGATATAAATTCTCATATATACTTTTCTCTAGATTGAGTCTGACTATCTAGTTGATTCTCTAGAAGGTACATCAGAGTAACTCCTCTCAAATTGCCAAACGAATTGTTGGGTGTGGTTGTTTATAGACGCATTTATGTGTCTATTTTCATCTCTATTGTGTATATTGTTAGTACCCATTTTTGTACTAATATTGGTATTTTATCTCTTTGTAGGTGTTTTTGGAGAAATAGGCTTTTGCGGCAAAATTGGCTCGAAAAGTTGTTAAAGGCTCCTGGGAGGACACTTGCTATTCGGACTCTCATTTTGGAT
>JAJJMB010016632.1:834849-860434 GCA_023531105.1 Papaver atlanticum | reverse complement strand
TTTTCATGGAACAATGGCTTCCTCCGTCGCCTCGGCTAAGGGGTTTATCTCCTCATATTAATCTCTTGCTCAAAATACATCTTTGGTGTTCAAAAGTTGATTAAAAGAGTGAAAAATTCTAAACAGCGGGTTCTGTAACTAATATAATTGTTACAGAACCTATTTCTACAGAGAAACCGTTGCGAACTGAAGATAACTGTTGGAAAAATTGTTACAAAAGGTTTAAAATTTGAAAGTTACGGTCACAGAATCTGCGACTTTCATTTTCTGCTGTTTATGTTCTTCGTCTTCTCCGGCACAGTTTGCACCAGCAGAAACTTGATTTCTTCCAATGATTTTTCTAGCTTCTCTAAGGCTCTAAACTTCCCCTAACTTCTTCCTTACCTTCCTAGGACTCTAACCAACCCTTTTATACATAGTAGAGCAAAGAAAATTCGAGAATAAACTTGGTTTTTTCCTCCACAGCAAGTTGCGATATTTCCTTCTTTTTTTTCTGTTTCACGTGTATTCAATTAATCAAAGCTGTCCAAACTCCTCCCTTGATAGAAACAAGTCTTTAAGAAGAGTTTCCTTCCTCTTCTTCACGTAAGTTTTCCAAAAATAAACCAAGAAACTTGCCCAAAATAAACCGTGATATTTTTGGCAAGTTTTCGCTTCCAATTCGAGTTCTAGCCACTTAGGATCCATTCCAACACCCTTACCTTGTCTTTTAGGTCCATAGGAAAAAACCCAATCAAATTCAGCCCTTTAATCTCCATAAAAATCGATCAAAAATTCATCCCAGAAATCCGTCAGTAAAAAGAAACGAATTCCCGCCATTTTTTTGTTTTTCAAAATGTGAAGAAATTTGTCCTCCCCCTATCCAGTCCCGGTCTGTGCTTAGTAGCTGCTTGGAAATGGGTTACCCCTTATCCAAAATGAGAGTTCGAATAGCAAATGTCCTCCCAGGAGCCTGTAACAACTTTTCGAGCCAATTTCGCCGCAAAAGCCTATTTTTCCAAAATACACCTACAAGGGATAAAATACCAAAATTAGTGCAAAAATGGGTACTAACACTATACATAAAAGAGATGAAAATAGACACATAAATGCGTCTATAATTAATATGAGGAGCTAAACCCCTTAGCCGAGGGGACGGAGGAAGCCATTGTTCCATGAAAAGTGGTATAGTTCTATTTTAATTATTTATTGCAATTATTTTACATGATTATTTGCATAGAAATTAAAAGAAAAATTGGTTTTTATTGAGTAGTTGTGAAGTGTTTTGATGGGACATGCTTGGTTTTAATACTTTTGATGTTTCATGCTTCGTGCTTACAATTATTACTTCAAAAATCTATTAAAGGCAAATACTAGGATCACTTTAAAGAAGAATATTGCATGAATATTGTTTAGAGTTTATCACTTAATTGGTCAATGGTGGAATCTAGAGTCTCGGTATTTTCTTATTATTGTTAAAACAACTCTATTTAATTTTCGAAAATCCTTCACAAGTTCGAGCAACGAACCTTTTTACCACTACAACTATAAAACGACATCAGTTGTTATACCCCCGCATTTTCAGTGGCAACAGACTTCTGGGTATATCCCTGGTATGTCTTCCATGCGCCACGCGAATACATTAGAGTATTCTCTTAATACTTGTACTAACTTTTTTTCTTCCTCTTTGTCAAGGAGGGTTCCGATATTAACCATACCCGAATTTCGGGTGTTCTGATATTCATCTCCTTGGTAGGTTCTGAGGCCGAGAAATTTGACCTAAGCTCTCTGATATCGAAGAGGTTATGTAATTGCTATAAGGGCTCGATAGGTACGTCCGAGGTTGGGACTGGTACATCGCCAGAGCGCCTTGCTTCGTTCTTTTCTTCTATGTAAGTATCGATTTGTTCTTGGCTCTTAGCCTTCTTAACTCTTTTTTTCTTCGCCTTTGGAGAGTTAACTCTGTTCTCATCATTCTATACGTCCATATTGTAACAGTATTTCTCCTCGCCTAAGTTTCCCATGATCTCAGCGATCCCATCGGGTGTTGGAAACCTTATTCTCTGGTGGTAAGTTGATGCAACCCCTTTAATCCCATGGACCCAGGATCGCCCAACAATAGCGGTGTAAGGTAAACTACATCCACCACGCAGAATGTAGTCAAGGTTAGGATTTTTCCTACACGGATTTCTAAAGTCACCTCACCTCTCGGGAGAGTAGACGAGCCATTAAAGCCAAATATGTTATATGTGGACGGTATCAAGCACTCGTCCCTTAGACCCATTTACTTGAACGTCTCGTAGAATAATATCTCAAAAGAACTTCCTCCGTCGATTAATATCTTAGGCATTGCCCATGGTAGTGCCTTTGTCTTTCCTCCCAGTCCTCGTGCTCTGGGAGTACGATGGCCATCGTGACTACTAGGGGATCGTTGTGATTTCTTCCACCATCTGGTGCTTCAGAGGCTGAAAAGATGATAGGCTATTTCATCCAGTCCTCCATGGGAGGTTCCTTCTCCACACTAAAAACTTCATCACCTTCAAAGTTTCGCTTGTGGATTTGTCCGTTAATATTTCCTTCAGGTATGGGAGCAGTAATAACCGAATGGGATATCATGTTGCATCCCAAGTACTGTGCTTCACGTGGGATTTCCACACGATGTACGGGTGGTTCTGTCACCTGTTGGGCTGCTGGTTGTACGATGTACTCCTAGATTTTACCGTCATCAATCATGTCTTGCACCATTTTCTTCAGTTCTCTACATGAGTCTATCGGGTGGCTATAGAAATGGTAAAACTCATAAAAAAAATTCATGTTCTTAGCATGCTCGGGCTGTTTCCCCCTATTCCATGGGAAGTTAATCTTGTATATTCAGTCGACCTTCTTGAAGATCTCGGAAATGGGAGTTTTTAGCTTCGTGTAGACTGGGTCTACAAACTTTCACTTCTTTTGCTAGGCCTTGTCTCGCCCTTTCCATCCTTCACTTTGATGTTTATCAAATTGCGCAGATTCATTGTTAGATCGCTCTGCTCCTCGAGCTTGTGTGTGGGGATTTTGTGGTTCTACCATGTTTTATCCCCTACTGTTTACTCTGACCAACTTATCCTATGTCCCTTCTTGGAGTTCTTCGAGGCTATGTAGTCCTCTTGGATTTCTCTTACCCTCCCTAAGCAGGGTGGCATAGTTTCCTACATTCGGACGAATATAGGGTCTTTCTTTCGTAGACTATTTTTGAATCCTAAGATCGCATAAATTTTAGGTAACTTTTCGATCTCGGCATAAAACTTTCTCCAGCGGGTAACAAGAGATCAGAGTGACTCATTTGGTCGTCGGGATAATTGGAATAACATGTCGATTCCCGGTTTAACTCAGCTATTATGCATATATGCTTCTAAGAATAGCTCGGATAGGTGGGAAAACGACTTGACCAATTCCTTCGGCAAGTTATTTAACCATATTAGGGCCTCATCTTTCAGACTGGATGTAAATAACTTACACATCACGACATCGTACTGACTCCATTGTGTTAATGTCATGCGGTAGGATCAGAGATGTTCAAATGCATCGCCTGTTCTATTGAAGGGAGTTGCGAAGATCGGAAGAGAAATTTCCTTGGAAATGGTTGAGCCAACAGGCTCTCCGCAAGAGGGGATTGTCCCGCCTCCTGCATTACTTCTGCCAATTTTTTGCCTCCTTGCCTTCCTGTAGCTTCTTTGGACATTGTCTCGAGTTGGCAAAGCCGGACCTGCAGTTGATCATCAATGTGCCTTGTTTCGGCCTTCTTTCTTCGGCCTCATTCTCTCTCGGGCGAGAAATAAACTTCTAGATGACGATATCTTGATCGTCCCGAGTCCTCATTAGACTGCTTAGTATAGGATACTTTCTTAGATCGGGTTTACTTTTCCTTTAAAGTCTCCCCTCGCTTAAGATTTCCACCAGTCGGGTTCTCGGCCGTGACATTGGCTTTAGTTTCGCCTTATTTCTTCTTCTCTCGTTTATGTCTAGGATTGACATCGGATGAGCCCTCGGACGGGTTGTCCTCCTGGTTTAGAACTCATTTGCTTCCCTTAGGAAATCGATCCTCTGTCTCCTCGTTTGAGGTATCAGGGATATGGACTCGCTCATCATCTTGCAAATTCTCAAAAGGATTTTCCTTCTTGGGGATCTCCTCCATGATATTGAGTGGCACCTTTTTCTTCATCTTTCGTTTCAACTTACAGTTTTTCCTTTCTAGTCTCCTGTTACGTCGTTCTAATTTTCTCATTCGTTCCTCCTATACCTTTTGCGCTTTCAAGATAGCTGCTAATGTAGAGGTGTTGTTGTCTAGGCTAGATGAATAATCCTTCTTGGCCCCATTTCCTGCCATCTATTGTGGCATGCTTTTCAACCCTCCTGGTTGAGTTAAGTGAATATCACCTTGTCCTTCGAAGGGGTTTCCATCTTCGTCAGAACTAGAGTTATCGGTCAACCCTTCCCGATATTGGTTATCGGGCTGTCCCTCTCCTGGAGTACACCATTGCGTATAGCCTCGCCTGGCTCTATCTCGTCTAGTCCTTCGGGTTGGGCTCCACCAGTTTTTCCGTGGCTCGTGCGAGCGGATCGTCTCGTCACCATCGCTTTACCTGCGATATATGCAATAATGATTAATTTGTCTTTTATTTCAGAAAAGTGAGACCCTAAGTTTGCAGGTCATGTGCAATTGCTAAGTCATAGTTCAGGATGTGCAGTTTTTGTACAGGAAGACTCTTCAGTATATTTTAGAGATATGTGATGATGTTAAAACATTCCCTTGTTGGATAAAGTTTTGGTGACAGAAAAAGGTTTTTTGCTTTTCTCTTTTTTCGAGTAAACTACCTCCTTCTACACGTCATACCGTTAATGGGAAAAAACCAAGTTATGATGATTGAGCACGTCTTCCCATATTAGGAAATATTTCTCAATGTCTTAAACTTTCGATTTAAACAAACTTTGAGTTTGATAAATGATTATGTACTCAGTAACCTTTCCCCTTTACTTAGATTTAGATTTCTAAGAAGAACATTTTTGGTATTTTTGAGTTTCTCAAGAGATGAAGAATACCATGAATAGATCTTCTTTCAACGTCTTTTCAACTATCTTAGTACGATTCTCTATGAAGTTTACTGACTTAGATTACTTCCCAGCTCTTTCGCATAGGAGGTCGCCTAAGTGTTGATTTGAAGTAGTTTAAACTCCATTTCCACTCCGACCTTCAACTCTCCTGAGCTTCTTTAGGAAGATGCTAGAAATATTAAAAGGATAGAAATCTTAAACAAATCCAGCGAAAAAGTGTAGATCTATTATTTTCTAAGGATCTTAAGGATTTCACAGATCGCATAGATCGTGTCGCGTCCGAGATCTACTCACGAGTTTCATAGAAATCTACATAGTGGTATGAAAAACCACTTCTCTTTGAGAGATTATGAAAAAACTATAAAACTTTTCAAGGGAGGTAGACTAAACCTTCATACCTCCCTGTTTCTAGCGCCAAAATATAGTTGCATCTTTTCTAATGACTACACCCAAGTAGGTCTAACGATTATAAAACTACTAACATTCAAGATTCAAAGATAAACAAGATGTAAAGAACATGAAAGTAAAGATGAACACAAGCATATAACGTGGTTCGGCCATGAAGACCTACATCCACGAGATAGAAACTATCTTCTTTATTGATTAAGGTCTTACCCTTGAAAGAGTTAGAAATATAACTTAGACTTCTCACTCTCTCTTTATCTAAATCTCTCTCTAGAATTCTCTGTAGAAAGACCATCTAAGATTACATGCCCATTTCCTTCTATATGGACTGGTATTTATAGACAGACTGTACTCGTGAAGGCATGACCTGACCTTGCCGAGCTGGTGGAGCTATCGTACATCTTCTCATTACTTCGGACGATGTCTAAACTATCCTTCGTTATTCCTTGCTCGGTTCTCCTTCCGAGTTGTCTCGCCTTGTGCATTATCGTACTGCTCCTCTTTGAGGGACATCGTACTGCACCATCCTCGGGTTGTAGTATAGATCTTCCGAGTCTTCTGATGTGATGTATCTTCGCACACATCCCTTCTGATCCTTCATTAAATGCATTCCTCCTTTTTAGACATGACCGTCTGGGTTTAGACCACTCCTCACACGCGTCATACATGTAGCGTTGCAGCAGGCGTCTCGATTCAGATGAAATCACCTTTTAGAATATGATTCAGTACTTCTACTTTCTTGTTTTATCATGAGATCCCCTCTTGGGATGTTGACACGTAGCGATCGGGTATTTTACCCTCACAAAAATGTCTTCAATAATTCCACGTGGGATTTTGACTGACCTATCGGCTAATTGTAGTGTTATCCTAGTTGGTTTCATCTCACCTAGTCCAAGTTGTTCATATACCGAGAACAGTAAAATATTCACACTAGCCCTAAGATCTAACAGAACATTTTCTATCTTTTGGCTACCTATAACACATGTGACAGTAGGACAACCAGGATCTTTAAATTTGACTGGGTACTTTTGTGAGATTATGGAACTAACTTTTTGGGTCAAAAATGGCTTTTTATGGACACTCGCGTCTCTCTTGACAGTGCACATCTCTTTTAGGAACTTGGCCATAGCTGGTACATATTTTATTGCATCTAACAAGGGGAGGTTGATCTTAACTTGCTTAAATATGTCTAGGATTTCAGCATATGTATTAGGCTTTTTCTTAAAGAGTCTCTGAGGAAATGGTGCAGGTGGTTTGTACACTCTCTCAGGGATATTTTCCTCATTGGGACTCTTAGCACTCTTAGGACCATAAGGATCTTTAGACGAAGTTTGGTCAACCTCAGTCTCTTTTTCAGCTGGACTTTTGTCCTTAGGTGGTTCTACTGAGTTCTCTAGAGTTTTACCACTCCTAAGGGTGATAACTGCTTTGATATGTTCATTGTGGTTAGAACTACCCGACCCATTAACCTGGTTAACTCCTTTCGGATTTGGAGTCGTTTGGCTAGGAAATGTCCCGTTCTCCCTATCATTTAACCTGTTCGAAAGTTGACTTATTTGAGTCTCTAAGTTGGCAATAGCTCGGTCACTTTTTTGTTGGTTACGCTGACTTAACAAGATAAAATCATCGAATTTCTGGTTACTCTGGACAACACTTTGGGTCAAAAGTTTCATAGATTCCTTTAAAGACATCAACTTATGATCAACTGTGCTTGGTTCTTGAGGTTGATTTGTAGGGAAACTTGGTGGTGGGTTGCTAGATGGGCAACCCTGATGGGCACCTTTAGACCGCGAAAAATTAGGATTATGTCTCCAACCAGGGTTATAGGTATTAGAGTATGGATCAAACTTGAGTCGACCCACATATTTAGAGTTCATACCTCCATGCAAGACACTAACCTGGTCATGGGTACTTTCACTAGGATATAATAGGGGAAACTGGGGTCCAATATGACTTTGGTCACCACAAATAATACATGGATAAGTTCTATGCTCACTGTTACAGCTCATATCTTGGGTAGACCTTTGGTTCATCTCTAAGGCCTCTAGATGCCTAAGGATATCGGACCCATTATCAACTCTATTAACCCTATGGTTAGGGTTCCTAGTTATTTCGGGCTCTCTCATTGAATCCCATTGACGAGTCTTTTCAGCTAGCTCAATAAATTCGTCAAAACACACATCTGGGTCTTGATGGATAATTTCTCCACCACTTATTCTTTCTACCTGCATTGGTGTTTCACTATCTAGGCCCTCATATAAAATTTGTACCATGTGGGCTTTCTCAAAGTCGTGATGTGGGCATTGGTATAACAATTCATTAAACCTTTCTACATAATCGTGTAGGTGTTCACCTAATTTCTTCTTAAAGGTTTGGATAGACTGCCTAACAGCATCAGTCTTGTGGTGTGGGTAGAACTTCTTGAAAAAAGCTTGTACGAGGCAATTCCAGGTGATGATTGTTTTAGAGGGAATCAAATGGTACCACTCATTGGCTCTTTCTTCTAGGGAAAAAGGAAACAAACGCAACATAAGCACATCTTTAGAGACATTTGGGTAAATTATTGTGTCACAGATCATTTCAAAGTCTCTTACGTGGGTATACGGGTTTTCATTCTCCATTCTTCTAAATTTTCGAAGCATGCTAAATGTCCCAGGTTTAATGTTGAATTTGACAGTAGTGGATGGTAAACAAACCCCGGGGTCATGTACCACTCTAAACGGGTTCATCCTATCTCTAAGGGCTTTTACAAAGAACTCTTCCTCATTATCATTAACCATTTCGGCAAAAATAGAAGTATTACCTAGATTCATGTAATGGGTCGGACTCAAACTAAAAAGGTCGTTATCCTCAAGTCTATTTCCTACCAGTTTCCAACGGCGCATACACAAGCAAGAATCTTATTGTTCAGCAAGAAAATCGTGCAAATGCAAATGCAGGGTTACTAAATTAGGTAAGCTTGGGCTACCTAAGCAAAATACCTACAGGTACGAGGCTGAGGCTTGCGGAATTTTGGCTAGTAACTCCCATAAGGCCCAAGCCACGGGTTCAACGTACTTTTCCACAGGTTTCCTAAATTCGGTAATTCTAACGATACATTTGGTGTGTGCAACGTGTATTTTTAATATTTTTTTTAAATAAAATAAAAGAAATATATACAAAAGGAAATAAAATCAAAAAGAATAAACAAAATTTGGGTTTTATTACTTAACTCTTTTGGTAGGCAATTCCACAATAAATGTAGAATATTATCTGCACAATAAAACACAAGAAAATACCCAAGTAAAATCAAAGAAAGTAAAATTAAATAAAAATAAAAATAAACTAAAAAGAAAATAAAATAATAAAATAAAAATCTAAAACCTAACATAAAGGCAAGTCCTTCATGAACCAGATTTAGGGTTCGAATTTTGGCCGATAGTTAATGAGATTCAATCGCTGGATTTAGTTCCATTGGGCCTGGTAAGGCTAAATATGGAGGATATGGGTGATTTCTTCAATCCAGTTGGGCTGGATAATCACTGGTGATGAAAACAGAGTCAGAAAAATACTCGAAGTTTTGCTGGAAGATCGTGTGATGATTTTTGGAAGATTCTGTGCAAGTATGGGATGGTAACAACCTGTCTTGACTAAACAGGGGTTGTAAGACTTTTGTTTTCGTAAAAAAAGAAAGAATACGTGGAATTTGAAGAAAACTGGGAAGATATATATTCTCAAGTTATTCCCGGAAAATATATGCCGTAACTGGAAGGATTGCATGTGTTAGAGGCGTGCTTAACAGGAACTCAGCGTGCTTGAGAGAATTATACACTAGCAGCCGTGTGTGAAAAAAAAAACAGGGAAGAAAAAAGGGAATTATTTCCCGTATCATGAAAAGAAGGAAACAAGATCAACGGGAGTAATTGAGAGAGATTCAAAGGTCCCGTCGAGTATAAATATGTTTCTTAGGATGCCAAGAAGGGTGAGGGATACTCTGGGAGAAGAAATAGAGTCTAGGATCGAGAAAAGATAAGTTACAAAAATTCTTCATGCTGCTGCTCAACCAAGAACACGAAGAACAACACCTGCAAAATACAGTCGCAGAAAGTGTCGTTAATCAAACACATAATTTTGGTAATATGCAGTACTGTGTTGCAGTAGGTATTTCACAACTGGAATATTGTAACAACTTGGTGGCTAAACATCTTTAGCGTCTGGAAATCATTGTAAGCTATTTTAATTACTTTTTGAATACAATGAATAATCAAAATTTCTCCAGTTTTCGATTCATGAATAGCTAAATTTCTTTTCTAGGGTTTTGGAAGAAGCTATTTTCTATGAGTAATTCTTAGTAATTATATTCTTTTCCATTTTTACTCCAATATTGTGCTTTTAATTTGTCTAAAAATTCTCTTCTTTATATGCTTCGTAAAAATTGTTTTGGATAGTTTATCTATCGATCTTTTATAAGCGAAGGAAATTAGGCTTTAGAATAGTGACGAGAGTCATAAAAAAGAGAGCTTGTAACATTATATCTTCCAAAGCATGAGATTGAGTTCGAAAATTGTTTTGATTAAACAAGGAGTATTTTGTAAAAGAAATTGTTATTCAGTTTATAAATACTAGAAGTAGTGGAATCCAAAACCCTAGATTCATCTCTCCTTGGTTTAAAAATAATCAAATTTAATTAGTTTGTCTTAGTATTTTCTTTTATTCTTCTTGTACCAAACCTTTAAAAATAGTTCGAGCAACGAATCTCTACTTACCACTGTAAAAACTACATCAATAACGGGTCAACTCTGTAATGAAACTGACTAATTAAAAAACTTGACATCATAACACTAGTGGAAATAGCAGTTTCGCGACCGCCAAAGCAAGTCATAGATACAAGTTAAATGACTTGCTTTGGCGGTCTGGGAAAGGGTCGTTGTTTGAGCGTCTTTTTTATCTATGACGTGTCCCTGCGGGTCGTTGAAAATCTTATATCAACGACCGGTGTAAACGTTCAATATTTTATGACCGAGTTCAATCAGTCATAGATATAAATCTGAATATTAAAAAAAAAAGATTCAGATTGGCTGTCTGGCCTGACTGAATCTGACTAAATCTGAAATCAAACACAAATGAAACTCAAATGAGAATCAAATGGAACTCAAATGAAAACCAAATTCAAATAAAATAAAAATGAGAATCAAATTAAACTTGCACACAAATAATCATTCAATTTAACATTCATTGATTCATTGGTTTCAAATTACACAAAAAGGATTAAAATCTGGAGTTCTGCCAAATGTAATCTTACAAGAAAAGTAACTAAGTTTTAGGATTCGGTTACAAAACAATGAACTAAAAAACTATTGATTAAACAACAAATGATAAACTCCGATGATGATAAAGAACTTATCCCATACTTCATAATGGTGTACCTGCACATCATAACAGTTTACAAAAAATGAAGCGACTTACTTGTAGAGTAATTGGTTTCCATCTATGAACAAATTCAACAACCAAACTGCATGTAAGAATTTGAAGACATTTAACAACTTGACTGAATTATAATAACCAGTACACTGACCTGTATTCCCCCAACTTTTGTATCCAAACCCACAGCTTCAAAACCCTGGACAACAGGGTTTGCCTCGACACCAACAATGATCTGCGCATAAGAAAAAAAAGATATGTATTTACAATTTGTTAACTGGGGAAATTAGTCAGAAGTCCTAAAAGGACGAAAATGACTTGGAATTAAAGAAAATCTGGCCTAAAATTATTTTGAAACTGGGCTTCAAGACTCATAATCACTAGTTCTCTAAAATCCATTGATCAATGTATAAGATATGTAATTGCACAAAACAGAGGGAAGATATCTTAGAATACACAATTGCAGATTATTTTTTAACCACAAATTTACTAATTTAGTATGAGTCCATTCATAGGCATGGATTAAGAATAAAAAAAATCGGAGGCAAGCGTAAGCCAATAGAGTTGTACAAGTAATACCATGAGTGTTGATGCTCAAGTACAAAAACCAAGTTAGTGCATGTACATAACACAACTAGACTCACCTTAGTATTATGAAGATGAGATGGTTCAGTATACTTGAACCCTATAATTGCATCCCAGCTGCTGAACATTGCAGAACGACTTTGATGATCCACTTGTTTGTTCCAAAAGATTAGATCTACTTAACTGCAAGAGATCGAATGAAAAAAATATGCTACATCACCGCCCATCTTCCCTCATCACAAGTAGATAATTGCACCTTCAGCTGCATCATTTGGGTCTTCAACATACCCAAACCCTTGTGGGCTGACAGAACCAAACCCTGTAATGGCAAACTTCTGTTACCAAAATTCAAATTGTAAAACCAATCAATACTAAAACATTTAAGCAACACAATACACTGCTAAAACAACTAGCAAAAAATGAAGTCTCATTTACATCACCTTCTTTATCATCATAATCATCCTAAATAATACCGCTGCTTGCTGCCAGTTACAAACAAACCAAATAAATAGGCCACACTATTCATTTAAAAAGGGGAAAAACTGCTCAATTTTGCTATGAGGATAAATGCATAAAATAAATGTAAGTTATGAATGAGATAATGCCATGATAATTGACCATAAATCAGTAAAGGAAGTCAAATTTAGCTCTGTTTTGAAAGATCACTTAAAACTAGCTGTATACACACAGAATAACTCACATATATGATTTTTATACCAAGATACAAAAGAAAGATCTAAACGATTGAATAAATTATGGGAAAAAATGTTACCAGCAGTGACGAAACATTTGTTGTATTTCATACTCTTGTGAACTTTACAAACACGAATGGAAAATCCCTTTTATATAATTCTACAGGTTGTTTCCCGCCCCTTTTATAGCCAATTGTACCCCGCAAGCACGAATCGCATAAATACCCTACAGTTAGAATCTTATAGAGAATCAAAATTACACAAAATCTAAGTCATTCATCCTTTCTAACCAACAACAACAGCTTTCAAACAACTTTATTACAACCAAAAGCATACACCATCAACCCTATAATACTTACTTAGGTGAAGCGCACATAACATTATTTCGAGACGAGGAGTCCGTGGTTCTGTAAGATTGTGGGGGTTTCATTGGTTCTGTTAATAAACATAAAATACATTTTTTACAGTCAGAGACCTAAATAAGATCAAATGGACAACGAGAGACGTGTAAGTACTAGAAGACTAGCACCTGATGTTAATATTCAGTTGATGGTACAACTGTTGAAGTTTCAGCATGTTGATCAGCTCTCTCCGATGTTTTCAAATGAAACTCCAGAATAAATCAACAGTGTTGTTAGCACAAGGAACCATATAATCTATCCTTTCATCATCAGCTTGAAATAAAGATATACTTGAAATTCTGGTAGATGAGGGGTACTTCTTGGTAATGATGGAAAAGTAGGATTTTCCAGGATCTTTTTGTTTACAGGTTGGGCCTTGAATTTTGTGATATTCTCCATCATTCTTTCTCAAGCTTGGCTGAGCTTTTCACTTTTTAATAGCGAACGTGGTTGGCTGTTTCAAAGTCAGGTTCCATGGGTTTTGCCAAAGTGAGTTTAGGCTTCTTCTGGATAAGTGAATTTTCATCATCCTAGATTAAAGCAAAACGACTAACAAAGATTTCAAAATAAATTCTAGTTGATATAAATAGATGATAGAAAATGACCAACAAAGATTTCAAAATGAGTTTATGCAGGACAGATATCTATTACCATTCACCAAACAAATGATAAATACAGATCAAAGAGAGCAAACATCAATTATCGCCAAAAGCTAAACTTCATTGAAACCCCCTTTTAAAGCTTAAACTTCTTTCAAGACTTTGGCTACAAAAACACAAAATATTTATGAATCAAACACAACTGATATATGTAAGAAACAACTCCAATATCAAACCCGAATCTGCAAACAACAAAACCCTTAATCACTCGTGATGTTTAAATGAAGACTAGGGTTAATAAAATCACACAAGATTTATGAAGAAGTGATACTAAGATAATTCTTAATCGATGAATATCTAATCAAAACGTCTTTATTGATTTCTGTTGCTCTTCACTAAGGAGCTTGACAAATAAATTCCAAACTCTAAAACAAACAAATCAAAATCAAAATCAAACTCAATCATCTAAAAATTAATAATCACCAAAACAACAACAACAACAATAAGAAGAAGAAGAAGAAGAAGAAGAAGGTGGACCTGATGGTGTTGCTCGTGGTGATGGAGATGGTAGTTATGCTAGCTGTGTACTGCTAATGGAGCTACCCATAGATGATAAAAGAAGAAGATAAGATGAAGTATATTAAGATTAACTGGTATCGGAAAAACAACCAAAGAGAGGAGAAGTGGAGAATGATTTTTTTTCTCTGCACAGGGAGAAGGAAGAACCAGAAGAGAAAGAGGCAGACAGAATAAAGTAAATTAGTTTTGGGGAAGTAAGAGGTGATAAAAACAAGAGATAGGGTTATCCATTCGTTCATCTCTGTCCGTTAATTTTTAATCTCCTTCAATTCATTGAAAATCTAACTACGGAAATATCCATAACCATCGGTTGAGGAATAGGTCGTTAAAGAATAGCTGAATCGTAAATAAAATAACTTATAGAACGACCGTTTTTAACGTTCGAATCAGTGCTCCGTATTTTTACTAAATTTAAGACGGTCTTGATCGGTCCACGTCCCGTTAACCGCCATTGAGGGTCGGGGATATGGGCATAAAAACCCCATTTTCCACTAGTGTATGTTCCATTATCATTGATCGAGTAGTTCACTAAGAAGCATTCAGGAGAGGGATGATAATTTGTCCAAGAGGGGATGTAATTTACATAATGTTGATATAATAAGTTTTGTTGGTAGGTTGGAAATCATTGTAAATTTAGAAATGGCTACTGTTACTTATTTTCATTTCAATTAGTAAACAAGTTTTCGGGGTTCATGTGGCCTCTTTTCTTGTTTACTATGCTCTATAATTATCTTGTAACTTTAGTTCTCTTTTAATAAAATTTTGACTTATCAAAAAAAATCATTAACAAACAGTAAAGGTTTCGTTAACTCGACCACATTATAATTTCGTTTCTTTCAAGTTGAGTTGTAAAAAGTTGTTCATTTTAAGTACATTACACTAATAAGATCTCCATTCTCAACCAAAATTGTTCAAGAATTTCACCATAGGATGACAGGGAGGTTCAAACCAAGTATCTCACTTTCACGAATAACTGAGAAATTATATAATACATGGATTTAATATTCTATGTACACGAATTAATATTTAATATTCTACCTACACAAATTAGTTAGAGGAGATTAAAGTAATGTGTATCAAGAAAAATCAGTACGGTGATACTCATCCTAGTAAAAATCCTAGTTGATATCTGAATCAAGAAGCCGAATCAAAACAAACATCCTAGTTGACATCCGAATATAGACAAAGAAGAAAAAAAACATATCCTAGGACACATCCTAGTTGATTTCTGAATCCAGAAAAAAAAAAAAAAAAACATAGCGGTAGGGTACCATAAATAATAAGAAACAAGCATTTATGTACTATATGGTAAAAAGCATGGTTGAATCCCCGCTGAGAAGAAATTTTACATTGCATGATACTATCATTCGAGATCGAACCACTAACCAAATATTAGGATTTTGACTACCTGATAACTAAAACAAAAAGAGCACGGAGAACTTCAGCGCTTACTCAGTGTCACAAGAAGAAGTAATCGAATACACAATTTTATATTCCTACCAAGTCTACTTCTGTCTGGAACTGGCAGAGACCAGCCACTAATGAAAGTAAACCGTAAAAGGATGATCGTAGTAGATATGCTTCCAACTTTGTCTATGCCGAACCGTTGAGCGGAGAAGAGAAGGATCTGTGTGTTAGAATATGGGCATCCAACTCAAAACCAATTAACAATGAGTGGAGAGTCCTTACGGATTATAAATCGCAAGATTTTAAATTGCCCAGATAATGTGGGACTAATAATCTCGTTGGTTCTAATACGTGGACAATTAAATCAGGTGACGCAGAGTAAAGGCGCGGTCAAATGACTCGTCGCAAATAGACTGCTCTGATACCATGTTAGAATATGGGCATCCAACTCAAAATCAATTGGCAATGAGTGGAGAGGACCTAAGGATTATAAACTACGGGATCTTAAATTTCCCAGATAATGTGGGACTAATAATCTCAATACTGTGATGATTGTTCTCGAGATCTTATGGAAGTGGAAATTGAAGCTATCTACAAAGCCACTTGTTTTCTTGAGGTATTGTATGCCTTTTACTATACGGTAGGTTGTGTGGTTGGAGATGAATGACATTTTAATTGTTAAAAAACAAGTGAAGAAGTCTGGTAGGTCTCTTATTTTAGATATCAAAATGTTGCTTCTTAGTTGGTCGATTAATGTTGTTTCTTTTATAAATATAAAACTTGATGATTTTACATTTGATTGGGAAAATCTGTAGGGAGTAGTCTTACTGTAAGCTCTCTAAGCTATATGCTCATCTTTTCTTGTATCTCTTGAGTGCTATCTAAACCCTTTCTTATTTATATCATATTTACCTCTTTAAAAAAAAAAAAAAAAGATTACTAAGAAAATTCCAACGACGGCATCTAAGTGTTCGTATACAAAAGAAAAATAGTCTAGAAAAAATGGAGTTAAAATGAAAAGGACAATTCAGTTTCAAAATTATTACCTTGATTTCCAATGAAAATCTACCTTGATTATGATTAAGAGATGGCGCCAACTGCGTGATGCCACCCACCGCAGATAGTACTGTTATAGACATAGTTACATTCTCAGTTATATGATACACATAAGCTAGCGACTTACAAATATTAGTCTGAATTTGGAGTAACTAAGATCACCTGAGAGAGATGGAGTCAGAATTCCACATTTTATGTCTCTGAATTAAATGAAGAACCTTTTAAGGAATGTAGAACCTATCTTAAGAAGAGCAAGAGCTCAAGCAAGAAGATTAATAAACGTAAGAACACTCCTATCGGTGATTTAAATCCGTATAGTGTTCTAGATGCAGATTCAGAAATTGGGGAGCCTCCAAAGAGCAGTGAACAAGTTTCAAAAATGGAAGAAACTATAATAGTTATGTTCTAGGTTCCTTAGTCAATACCGAAGCTAATTCTAGCAAAGATGACCAAGAGGATGGGGATGGGGATGGGGGATGCTGGTGAAGATGCGAGCAAAGAATTTGAGTATGAGATAGAGGTGGCAGTAGTGACTTGGTTAATCTAGCAGCCTAGCATGTAATTGTTCTTATGCTTTCTTTGTCAAATTTTTCTTGTTGCTTGTTTGCTGGGTTGGCTTGTGCCTTCCCTTGTTGTGCTTAGGCGCCGCTCACCTTGTTTCTCATTTTTCTTTTTCTAATAAAATTCTAACCTTTTTAAGACAAAAAAAAAAAAAAAAAAAAACTTGGAAAGACTACACTATTCTCTAGTTTATCTTTTATCTATGGCTGTCAACGGCACTAAACGTAACGCATATTGGCTCCGCCGCTGCCATTGCCATTACAGTTATCAGATATCCGATATCCGTTAAGTTCCGACGGAAATCTGAAATTCAATTCCATTACCGTTACGTTGGACTTATCGGATATCGTATATTTTTCCGATACCATCCGGTATGTCACAGAACAAACACAGAACAGGTTACAAATCTTCCACACAATTACACAAAAAAAGTTCTAAATGACTAAATCCAAGAAGACCAGTTCTAAATCCATGCACACACAAAAAAAAACATACAAATGTTCATGTTCTAAATCCAAGACCATGTACTTGCAAAATAAAAGACAAAGGAACTCCATCTCCATGTGTTGCAACAACTGCAAATGCATTCCTCCATCTCCACTGCCAACTGCATCTGCAAATGCATTCCTCCTTAGTCCTGAAGTTCTGTATTTTGAAAGGAAAATCAAAAGTGTTAGTTAATCTGGCAATGTCAGTGCAATAAGCCAATAAATATAAAAGCAAATAAAAGATTAAGATGTAAGGATAGTTACCAGTAATACAACTATCACTGTCACTTTGATCTGGCAGCCAATCACCTAAACAAAGCAATGCTTCAACAAGATCTGGAGATAATGAACTCCTATGAGATGTGAGAACCCTACCACCAATACTAAACATTGATTCTGATGCTACACTTGTCACTGGAACAACCAATACATCTCTTGCAATCCTTGAGAGTGTAGGGTACTTAGGAGCATGATTCTTCCACCAACTTAAGATATCAAACATCATTTCTTCAGTGGATGTGCCTTTAGGAAGAACTGGTTCTGCTAAGTATGTCTCCAATTATGACTTCTCAACCTCAAACACATTGTTTTCCATAATAAAATCATCATAACCAAATTCATATGATGTTGTTGTAGCTGCAGAGATCTCAATTCCAGCTGAATTCATTTCACTATCAAAATAATCTGGAACTGTATTGTTGGTTTCATAAGCACAGTAAAGAGAAATGAGTGCAAGCTCAAATTTATTATAGTGACTTTGATAGTTTTGGACACCATATACTCTCTTCATAACAAACTCCACCCATTTAGCCTTATACCTAGGATCTAAAATAACTCCAATGCCCATCAAAGTGTTACTTTCTTTCCAGTAGCTATTAAATTTTGTCCTCATATTCTTGGCGATGTCTCTGATATACTCATGCTCACTTAATTATCATATCTTAATGCATCTATTAACTTCTTGCACCCCATTATAATACAAATTTTCCGTGGGATACTTAATCCCAGCAAATTTGGTTGAAATCACATCAAATAATTCAAAACATTCACATATATGTACTCCTTGTTGCCACTCCTGAGAAGTTGGTAGTATCTTGAAGTCATTATCCAAATCGGCTAGCCTAACAAAAGCTTGTCTCAAAAAAATTGCATCTTTAAGCACATTAAAGGTGGAGTTCCACCTGGTATGCACATCTAAACCAACAGACCTTGAAGCAGGAAGCTTAACTTTAGCAATAGCACATTCAAATCTCTCTTTTCTAGCCTAACTTGACTTGACATATTTCACACACTCTCTAACTGCATCTATAAATGGAGCAGCTACTCTCATTCCACACCCTACAATCAAGTGCAATACATGATTACTACACCTCATTTGGAACAAATCCCCATTAAGAACTAGACAATCTTTGCTATCAAGCCATGACTTTAGATTTTCCATCATAACATTGTTTGAGCTAGCATTGTCAGCAACTACAGCAAAAAGCTTACTATCTATGTTCCAATCTAGAGCTACTGATTTTACTACAGATGCTAGAACTTCTCCAGAATGTGGTGATGGCACTAAAGTGTATGCTAGTGTTTTCTTAACCACTTTCCACTCATCATCTATGTAATGCATTTTCACACAACAATAACCATCTTATGTATGCTTACATGTCCACATATCTGTTGTTAAACTACATTTAGATGTAATTTTGTTAAATTGTTCTTGTAATTGCAGTTTGAACTCAGTTGTTAGTTTCATGATATCTTCCCTAACTGTATTCCTAGTGTAAAGCTTAGCAGTAGGATTCAAAGACTTAACAAACTCTCTAAAATATGGATGCTCAACTATAGTGATTGGATAACCATGCTTAGCAATCATCTTGGCAACAAGTATCCTAGTAGCATCAGCATCATACTTCCAATTAGCTAACTTAGTTTGTGCATTACCTGTTTTGATTGTAGTAATCTTTCTTTGTCCTTTTTTATTCTCAGGCTTTACTTTTCAGGTTTTAGCATGGTGATGCAAGCGGTTGGTTCCTTGGTTACCTGGTGCAGGCATTCTCTTCTTACAATGTTTTCATTCAGCCATAAGTATCCCAACCTCCTTCCCACTTTTCAGTTTCTTCTTTCCAATTGACCTTTCAAAATCAATCCATACATCAGACCTTACTGAACGTAGTTTTTTCTTTTCTTCAGCTATAATTGGATCTTCATCTACTTCTATTTCTTCTTCTGCTTCTTCTCTGGAACGAATCGCAGGTGTAACAGTAGCAGGTGTTTAGTGAATTCCTGAACCTTGAACTTGGTTTGATGCAGCAGGTAATTATGATGCAAATGAAAGTGAGGGATTGCTTGATGAACCAACATGATTGGATGCTCCTATTTCGGTTTGGGACATGATTAATTTCACGAATCTCAAACTGTTCTGAAAACCGAAATTTCAGAAACCCTAAATTAAAAATTGAGTTTTTAGGATTGAAATTAAACTCAAAAGAAATAGAAGAAGATAATCCTAGTTTTCTAATCAGTAATCACACAAGATTTGTATAGAGAAGAAGATGATTTTGCACGAATTGAAAGGAAGGAGACGAGGGGTGAGTTTTTCTTCTCTTTTTTTCTATCTTTTGTGTCGACTGAACAACTGAAGAAGTGATCCTCGAAGTATAGTAACCTAGGTATAGGAATTTACACGTGCTAAACACACGTTATCGGATATCGGAAATAAGGCTAACGGAAATAACCTCAACCGGTACCGTTACGTTATAATGAAAATATCCGCTATGTTATCGAATACGGATATCCGATTACCGATATGTCGGATGTTAAGCTAACAGATTTCGGATATTCGGATTCGGCTAACGGATAACGGATATCCATTGACATCCCTACTTTTATCTTATCTTTACGGTTGCCATGATCGTTGGCCCACAAAACAATAAAGACATATTTGACCATTGAGAGACAAAACACCAAATAAGTCATCTTTGTTCTTGATCCCATTTATGAAGGTGCTGGAGTTTACGTAAAGTGGAGACGTTCCTATGTCTCTATAAATCACACCAACACTCTGGAACGCCAAACTCAGTGTTGTTTTCAAGTCTAGCTTTTACATACAGATGCAGACATGCATGCATTCAAGATTTTATTGGACAATATTCATAGAGCAACAAAATTCACGAATTTTAAGATGGTAAAATTGCTGCTATTTATGGACAAACCTTAGATCCATGACCTTGTCCATCAGAAACTTTTCCATCTTCCCTGTGCAGTGAGATGAGTCTACATGGCGAATGATTAGAAGTATCCAGATCACTTTGAATTTGAATACAAGAATTTCTCCTTCAATTCTTCTTTTTTACTTTTTTTTTTTTTTTTTTTTTTTTTTTGGTTTTTTTTTTTTTTTTGGCGCATGTCTAGTGTTCAACAGGTTGTCCCTTAGATATTTGATAACGAGGATGCAAATATCAACAAACTTTTTGAAGAAGCTTCTGATTCCACTTAAATGGTTGAGCAGTCGGGAGGGAAGCTCTTAGCACATTGCTTTGAAGGGAAAAGTAGAAGTTCTATAGTTGTTTTTGTTTACTTGATGCTCATCATAATAAAACTGCATGGGAAGGCATCTATGGCATACAAATGATGAACCATGAAGCTCAGGGAGGGTTCTGACTACAAACTTAGCATGATACATCATCGAAATCGATAAATATGAAGTTCAGTGTTGATTTGAACTTCAAATTTGGTATAACGACATACAAACTATGAACCAAGAAGCTTCGGGAGGGTTCTGACTTCAAACTTAGCATGATACATCATCGAAATCGATAAATATGAAGCTCAGTGTTGATTCGAACTTCAAATTCGGTATAACAGCATACAAACTATGAACCACGAAGCTCCGAGAGGGTTCTGACTTCAAACTTTGCATGATACGTCATCAAAATCGATAAATATGAAGATCAGTGTCGATTTGAACTTCAAATATGGTATAATGGCATACAAACTATGAACAAAGAAGCTCCGGGAGGGTTCTGACTTCAAACTTAGCAAGATACATCATCGAAATCGATAAATATGAAGCTCAGTGTCGATTCGAACTTCAAATGTGGTATAACAGCATACAAACTATGAACCAAGAAGCTTCGGAAGGGTTCATACTTCATACTTAGTCGGACACTTCGTAAGAACGATGAATCCAACCATTCATAGGTAAGATTTCATCGGAATATTCTTTGAAACCTTAAGCAAACCCTTTTCTGGCGACTACGAGAAATAAAGTGGCTCCGAGCTCGAAACCTGGCCGGGAGTTGACTACTATAAGTCGGAAACTTCGTAAGAACGATGAATCCAACTGGTCACAAGTAAGATTCCATGGAATATTCTCTGAAACCTTAAACAAACCCTTTTCTGGCGACTTCGAGAAAGAAAGTGGCTCCGAGCTCGAAACCATGCCGTGAGTTGATTACTATAAGTCAGAAACTTCGTAAGAATGATGAATCCAACCATTCATATGTAAGATTCCATCAGAATATTCTCCGAAACCTTAAACAAACCCTTTTCTGGCGACTTCGAGAAAGAAAGTGGCTCCGAGCTCGAAACCTGGCCGGGAGTTGACTACTATAAGTCGAAAACTTCGTAAGAACGATGTATCCAACCATTCATAGGTAAGATTCCATGGAATATTCTCTGAAACCTTAAACAAACCCTTTTCTGGCGACTTAGAGAAAAAAAGTGGATTAGAGCTCGAAACCTGGCCACGAGTTGACTACTATAAATCGGAAACTTAGTAAGAACGATGAATCCAACCATTCATAGTCATATGTCACTTATAGCTTCAAATGTGGATCAACGGCATACAAACCATGAACCTTCGGTGTCCGAAGTGGTTCTCACTCCAAATTTAACAGGATATATGATAGAAACTCATAAAGATGAACCCTTTACAGGTAAGATTCCATCGGAATATTTTATGAAACCTTAAACAAACCCTCTTTTGGATATTCCTACCCAATCTCAAAAGACCTACATTTCTAGAATTTAATGGGGGGTGTTAGAGAAAATAGTTTTTGGAAGAAGTGGGAAACATTTAGCAGAAGTGAGAAAATTTTAGCAAACCCGGAGACCAAAATAATTTTTAGCAGAAGTGAGATTTTTTTTGCAAAAGTGAATAAAATCTAGCAGAAGTGACAAAAATTTAGCAGACGTGTTTATACCTCTACGACGAGTTTGTACTAAATGTTGCGGAAGGTGGGGGAGGTTGTAGAAGGTCTATTTATCTTTTTCTTCTTATCTTTTCAATCTCCCATCATAACTATCCATTTACATCATATCCGTCCATTTATTTATCTTTCATTAACATTTTTTTTCCTTATCACTTTTTTTATAAAAGTAGATGTAAAATATAATTAGACATGTAAATGTGGAAGGTGGTTAGAATACTAGTCTTAGATAGAGGAGGCTCAGGTTTGACTCACCTGAGCATCATTTTTTTCCAAAGTTAATTTTTCATTTTACAACTCTTATAAAGGTTGTGAATAGTGATCTGAAAAAACAACAACACAAATCTACTAGTATTGTGAATTCGGAAGGATCGTTGATGACTTGGACTAACACATAGTAGGCTTGGGTTCGAGTCTCTCCAAAAACATTTTTCAAAATCATATCTTCAACAACCCTTATGAATGTTGTTATACAATTATTCACTACGTACCTTTACGATATGAGTTGTAAAGTCTAAAGGTGGTCACTACTCTTTTAACACAATTGTAGTTTTGATTCTCGTCACTACTCTTTGGTCCTAAGAGTTGGACGTTTTTTACTTTGACAACTTTTTGTATGGAAAAAGTTATAAAACATACCACCTTCTACAACTTTAAAAATACGGGTTGTCAATCTACAATTGTAGATCACTATTTTTCCCGTAGTGCTTGCATTTACGATTCTCCATAATACCCACCCAAATTGGAATATATGAGTAGTTGAACTATACATGTAATTGACATTTTGTGCACTGCATATTATATATGTCTTAGTCATGAAAAGCAGTGAGCTTCAATTCCATATAAAAGGAAGAGAAGCCAAATTTCCAAAAACACAATCAGAAAAGAAGAATTTTAGCCCACATTGTGGAAAATTGAAGTCTAGTCTATTTCATCAGGGGTTTAAATAAAACCATGAGAATGAGATGTTGGAGTAAACTAAGAAGGGAAAAAAAATATACATCTTGCCACTGAACATCCGAACATCCCATCTAACGTATATAAATTGGTATACTTTTCCTATATAAGTCTCTACAGTGAGTATAGGAGGGCGATGGTTCACAGGAAATTGATGCCTCAACTAAGTTCCTCTCTTCATTTCAGAGAATAATTAGCCGGAAAAGATGGCGTAAAAAAGGTGTATAAAGGATTGGCATTTTATTTTCTGGTTTTTTTGTTTCCAAGTTCCAACTCTTTCTTTCTCTTTGTTTTTTTCTTTTGATAAATTATACTGTGCGTCGCTTTCAGCCATACCAGTATTTTATATAAAACATTTGACTAAAATGTAGAAATAAAAAGTCAAACGGAGGGTAATTTCGACTTCTTGAACAATATTTTTTACTAGCGACTCTCCGATAAGAAGTCGGAGTCTAGTTTCTAAATTTCTAAATAAAGCTAGGGTTTCAATGAACCGACTAATTAAGTTCCATAAGATTTTTAGCTGTTGAGTAGTTAAAGTTTATCTGTTTAGGCAAGAACTCCATTCTCAACCACAACCTTCAAATTCTCAGGCAACTCAATTGCCCTAGAAAAATCTGCCCCCATCGTTGTTGTTAGAATGAAACAAAAATTGGACATGAAAGTAAATTTTTAGTTGTAGATTGTGTGACAAACAAAACTACTAGCTACATCAACCGATTGTAGGAGATAGATATATTACATGGACAGATCTCACAACATCGACCAAAGAATTTCCTTTCTTTTGGTGAGATCCACCGAATTGGGTAACCTTAACCAGATGTGTTGGTATACAGGTGAGCTCGCAAGCTATTCCTGTTTCTGTCAGGGGAGAATGCCTACTTTCCTTTAAGGGAACACTTCTAAAAACAAGCCTGATTGTTTCAATGAAGACCACGAATGTGAAGACGACGAATATGAAGACAGTAGAAAAGGCTCTGAATTGCACAATTCTTTCTGGCTGGAAGAGGCGCAGCTTCAGTCATAACGTGTCTCGTGATGAAAGGCCATACAAGGATGAATGGGTTGCTTCATGGAGAAAGTTAGATCGGCTACCTCGTTGGACTTGGATTAATGTGTATGCTTATCACAATAAGGATAAGGGTACGGAGGATATGGAGCTATTATACGCAATGCACTGGCAAAGCCAATCATTGCTTCAGCCAAGTTTTCGGAAGATGAAAATATTGTGGGAATTAAGACCCCACCTCACTCTTTCTAACTCTTATGGCCTTCGACTTAAAATTTATTTAAAAATTCTTTAAACTATTTTATTGAAATGACCCTTAAAAAAAAGGAAAGTCATATGAATAAAGATATTAAATGATGTTAAAATTTGACATAAACTAAATTATTGAAAGGTACAATTGTCAAACCAACTTCAATATAATATATCTCACAAACCATACGTAAACATTTGACAAATTTTATATATTTAGAAAATTTTTTGAAAGACCAATCCAACGAGCGTAAATACAAATATCAAATTATTCGTATTTTTAGAAATTTTTGTTCCTTAAATGATTTTTAATTTTTTTCTTATTTGTGTGTAGATATTATCCACAGAATTTTTTTAAAGTACAACTATTATTCAAAGTATATTATTTTTACTGTGCATATATTATCCACGACTTTTTTCGGTGTGCAACTATTATCCACAGTGTTTTTTTCTTCGTGTGTAGCTATTATTAACAATGTTAATTAACCTTTCATAATGGTTTATACTATAATATGTACATTAAATAAGTTTATAAAACCATTTTTTAAAGATGAACAAACACATTGATATGTAGTTGTGTAGAAAATATCCAAGACTAGAATCCGTGTAGGAAATATGCATAACTAGAATGTGTGCAGGAAATATTCACAATTGTTTCAGGGCCAAGAGAATAATTTGCATAATTATTTCCATGACCCCAGGGCCAAAAAAGTAAGACACATGTTTTCTAGGGTCATAAGAATAATTAACCCAAAAATATTTTTCTTATCAAGTATCGATGAGAATAAAGGCTGGTGTCGCACTAGCTGAGAAGCATTGATGGGAATAAAGGATATGGATAAAAATATTTTTATTATCTTTGTAGTTTTCACGACTCACAAAATAATATCCGGTGAATAGGTTGCTCATGGTTTACCTAATTT
>JAJJMB010016632.1:794637-834839 GCA_023531105.1 Papaver atlanticum | reverse complement strand
GCTCAATTGGTATCACCCCGTTAATAGTGGTATCCCCTTTATAAATCATATTATCACCAGGGTGACCTTGTCACCGCATGATCTCTTTTGTTTTTCAAACTCAAATTGATTCCTCCACTAGTCTATATAGTGCGTCAGATCGTGTTTTTGCACTAAATGAGTATGGATGCATCCTGAGAAATCTGTTCCACGACAAGTCAATCGTCATAGCTAGTTTTCTAACTGGAAGCTCAAACATTTTTTAAATTAAGTCCCAAGCTGGGATGCACATATGTTCCTGACACCAGACATGGAAATTGAAGAATATGATAATTTTCTCATAAGGAATCGGCAGCTTCTGGTTGAGTTTGTTTCAGGTGTCTTGCATTTACCATTGTTCTCCATAATATACACACAAAATGGAATGTACAAGTAGTTGAACTACACATGTAATTGACATTTTGTGCTCCGCGTATTATATACTACGTCTTAGTCATGAAAAGCTAATAACAAATGGAACATTAAAAACAAGTGAGCTTCCATGTAAAATGCGGAGAAGCAAAATTATCAATTACAAAGTCAGAAAACAAAGATTTAAGCCCACCTAGTGGAAAATAGAAGTCTATTTCATCTGGGGTTCAAATAACACCATGAGATGTTGGAGTAAACTATGAATGGAAAAAAAGTACTACTGCAAACAGAGAAGACAATAAAGGATAAGGGAATTGACCTACGTACAATCAGGTTCGCATGATTGTAAATAGGAAGTCAACAAAACTCATTTCAAACGAACTTTTTTAATCAGTATGTTTGGAACAACTTTGTGATATATCGCCAGCGGATCTCACACAATTAACCAATACATATCTTGCTAGTTACCTCCCGAGCAACCCAGAGGGTAATTTCAACATCAACTCACTTTTTTTTTTCCCGCAAAAACTCTCAAATAAAGTTTTTTTCAGAGTCTAGTTTCTAATCTGGTTTCAATGAAACCGACTAACTAAAAAGACAACAAAGAAGGAGAAGCAGGTATCACCAATTCAATTCTCGCTGTCAGGGAGAGCCATGTATACTCTTATTTTGATTAGCAGCCGTGTTTTATTATGTGGGTATTTTATTAGATGTTAACGGAGAACAAGACCTACTACTACCGGTGTTGCTGGATTTACATTTTCCTTGTTTTGTTTAATTTTAGTTCACCAAATTTTACAACTTTGGAAGAAATCTCAATCTTTGAACCACAACAGCGCCCAAGTTAGCTTACACGCGTGAACACATACAACTGTCCTTGAGCCATTGTTATTTTAGATGACCCTGTGCCATGAGACAATTTTGATTCATAAACTAGTTATATCTCATATGTCATACCAACCCGAAGAAGCTTGCCGTGTGGAATCGACAATATCTTGTCATTTTCCCTTACATTCTTTCTTATGAAATTGTAGAGATAGTTAACTACTGCCTGCTTAAGTATAGAGGAATTCTCCTGTGCCACCACTTCCGTTTCTCCCAGTAGGTACACCACACCCTTTTCCATTGCTTTTTGTACAAACTCTATCTCTTCCTCTACTTGTTGGAGCCGTGCGGTACCAATTCCACTGGATGAGTTTGATGACCGAGTTCCAGAAACTGCATTCGTGCTAGCTACTTCTCTAGCTACCTGCTGGTTAGTGTTTGTTTCATCAGTAGAGCCAGATTCTACAACGTAAGACTCATACCGGATGAACTCTTTCAAATTTTGGACCAAATCTTGCTCAAAATCTTGTGACTTGCCAACAACATCATTGTATCCGTAACGTGCCACGCAGCGGAACATTCGGTACTCTTTTTGTTCAACATGTCTGAAGAGAAACCGTTCCTCGGCTGCCACTTTACTGACTGGCATCCGTTTTATCGAAACAAACACCAAGACAGAATGTATAGATGGTATATTGGCAACAAAGTGCGGGAATATCGGTGGAATGCCTTGTACGAGCTCTGAGTACAGAAAACCTATCCCAGGAATCCTGTTTACATGTGGGTTCCTGACGATATCTCTAACAAAATCTCCGGAAACTTTGTTTTTAAGCTCGAACTTATATCTTTTCGTGTGAACATAGTGCCATATGCCCATCATTGCCATCAGTAGTAGCGAAAATGCCACTGGAAGGTAACCTCCTTGCGTGAATTTATAGAGGACTGACGATAAATATGTGATTTCAGTGGTAGCTAACACTATGTAGAATAATGCTACCAACCAGATGCTTGTCTTCCAAATCAATAACATTATGAGCGTAACCAAATGAGTTGTGAGTACCATCACCGAAACCACCGCAATTCCTGCACAAAGTTATAGTTAGAAATGAGGCTTACCTAACCCTTATTGACATATATAGCTAATAATTCTTGATGTAACATTCTAGATACGACTTCTAACCGTACTTACCATATGCATTACCAATCTGTTCGGTAGTCCGGAATACCAGTGTGACTAAAACAGTGGCAATCATAATCATGTAGTTGAGCTCAGGAATGTAAACCTGTCCTTCATACTTTGCAGAAGTGTGAACCACTTGAACCCTCGGAAAGGCCCCTAGACTTAGAGCTTGTGTTATGATTGCAAATGCTGCCGATACCATAGCTTGGCTGGCAATAATTGCAGCAGCAACAGCAATGACGAAGGTTGGCCAATATATTGGTTCTGTCATTAAAAAACACGTCATTTATTTCTGAGATTAACCTATATTCATTTTAAGACCGTGTAAGAAATAATACCATGATTGCAGTTTAGATTGACTTACTTGGAATTGACTTGTAAAAAGTATCAGAAACATCACCCGGGAATTTGGAGAGGTAAGCAGTTTGTCCAGTGTAACAGCATAGTAGTGCGGGAAAAACAACGCTGGAGAAACTAATCTGAATTCCATGGTAAAGAAAAGTAATTTTAGCTCCTCGATTTATCTTTTTGTATTATAGCAACTTTTTTTATTGAAGATGATGGAAATTTCAATAACATACTTGAATTGCTCGCACGGAGAAATGACTGAGATCAGCAAACATAGCTTCAGTCCCTGTAATGCACAGCACAACCCCGCCAAGAGATACCCATGCTGTCTTGCCATTTCGTTGGAAGTAATGTATTATGTACATTGGGTTAAAAGCACGTAAAACGGTCACATCGTGCTTAAATAAGTTGTAGAGACCAATGCCACCAATGAAAGTAAACCAGAGAAGGATGATCGGAGCAAATGTGCTGCCAACTTTGTCTGTGCCGAACCGTTGAGCGGAGAAGAGAAGGATCAAGATTACTACGGAAATTCCTACGACGGCATCTAAGTGTTCACACAAAAGAAAAATAGTCGAGCCAAAATGGAGTTAAAATGAAAAGGACGGTTCAGTCTTAAATTACGACCTTGATTTTCAATGCAAATCTACCTTGATTAAGAGATGGCGCCAACTGCGTAATGCCACCAACCGCAGATAGCACTGTTACATATACCATTTCATTCTCATTAGTTACACAGACCTAAGCAATTTGCTCATACAAATATTTGACTGAATTTAGAATAACTAAGCTCACCTGAGATGGATGGAGTCAGAATTCCGTCTCCAATAACCATGGAAACCCCTAAGATTGTGAGACTGAAGAGAACAATTGGAAATACTTTACTGTTCTCAAGCGTGTCTTTTATCTTTTGAGCTCTCCTCAGCTGGCTTGATGGTGTGTCCAGTTTATACTGGGATAGCTCCATGTCCTCTGGCTCCTGGTTAGGTATCAACCCTACCTTTGCGTAGCGGCATATCAAGGAATAAAGTGCAAAAGTTCCTCCTGCAGTAGTCAATAAGTTGTCAACCTTCAAACGTGGAAATAATTATACTATGAATTTGCATGTTAGAACAACTGGTATCCAAGTTATTATTTTTCTTGGACCGAGGAATGATTGACGGTTGTTACCAGTTTTCATTGCTTGTATAAGTTAATATTTCCGTATTCGGACATAAAATAGCAGGTAAGATGAAGAAAAAAAACTCACCATTGCCATGATCGTTAGCCCACAAAACAATAAAGACATATTTGACCATTGGTACAATTATTATTGTATAAATGATGAGAGACAAAACACCCAGTAAGTCGTCTTTGTTCTTGATCCCATTCGTGAAGGTGCTGGAGTATACGTAAAGTGGAGATGTTCCTATGTCTCCATAAATCACACCAACACTCTGAAACGCCAAACTCAGTGTTGTTTTCCAGTCCAACTGTTACATACAGAAGCAGACATGCATGCGTTCAAGGGTTTGTTAGAGGATACTCATATGAACAACAAACTTCACGAATTAAAATTGTAAATGTAAAAGGATTGCTGCTAATTGTGGAAAAACCTTAGATCCATGACTTTGCCCGTTGGATACTTTTCCAGCTTCCATGTTCAGTGAGTCTACATGGCGAAGCTTTGTCCATGAGACCTTTCGGTCTTGCAGTCCCCTTTCGACTTGTTCTGTCGTTGGTATTTCATCTCCATTGTCATCAGTATTCTCAACAGAGTCTTCCATTTTCACAGGTTTGATTGTTTGGACTTCTTTTTTCACCATCCTTGATTTATATTTATGTATAGGCACAAAGGTTGACGAGGTCTTAATGCACATTGAAAAAATTATCTGTTAACAAACAATCTCAAAACCATATGTACCCTAAAATAGAAATTGGTGATGAGGGAATGATGAATGCAGTTAACAACTGTCCACCTATAGCATTGCCAAAAATGAGAGAGGCAGTTTTAGAGTCGTCTAATAATATACAGTCAGTTACTAACCTTCTCAGTTATGCCGCCTGTCTAGTTTAGCCTAGCTAGGCAAGTATATACATGAACTAGCATCTGTACATCAGTGTTCATGTTTTTTTTTATCAATAGTGCATACATTTGAAAGGCCTCCGCACAACTACCTGAAGAATAAAATGGTTCCATATGTGTATTTTATATTTCGTCTATCGATTCCTTGGTATTTCTGCATTTTCAAAAAAAAAAAAAAAAAAAAAAAAAAAAATCCTTGGTATGTCTTTTTTTTTTTTTTTTATCAGAAAATCATTGGTATGTCAGGGCATGCTAGATATGATTGAATTTGATGGTTAGGAAATTTAAATTAGTTTCTTATTTGGATCTGTGTATATACAAAGAGCACGCTTTTTGGCATTTCCTTCTTAAAACCACACCTATAGAAAAACGGCCTAGAAGCTCTTGGCAAAGAAATGTATCTATCTAAACTAAATCGGAAATTGCACCCAAAACAGCTGACCAAAGTGCATATATATGATTTGAATGTGAAAACTGGGAACGACTTTGGTCCCAGAATGCCAAAGCCAATCTCTCATGAGGATTGGAGGATTGGCTTTGGCATGTAAAAAATGTTTTACTTGGACATTGTGCACTGCTGAAAATATCTAGTTACATCCTTACAAAATCTGATCCTAAGTATAAATCTGATACTGTTAATATGCATTGAGTTAGTCAGTTAATGAAAATTTATTGTAAATGAAAAGTAAATATTTATTGGTAGATAATACTAGATTAACCCATAGTAGGGGACAGAAATAACAAAGATAGAACTCACAACATTGCTAATCAAGATTCTCTTTGGACAGAGACCAAAGAAAATCCTTTCTAGCTAAGACCAAGCACTTATCCTAGATTCCAAGTTGCTAAACAGACATCAACTGTTACAAACACGTTCATAATAATCTCACAATTAATAACATCGCTCATGCAATCACTTTCTTACAGCCCGTCAGTGGTGGTCCGCACAAGCACTTGTTATGGAAATAAGCAGTGTTTTGGAAACTCTGCATTTTGCCTCCATATGGTATATTTCCACACAAGTTATTGTAACTCACATTCAACATATGCAGTTCCAAACCCTTGATTTCTTCAGGGATCCTACCAAAGATTTTGTTATGAGATAAATCCAACCAAGTTAAAGTCTTTGGAAACTTGACCTTTGATAGATCAAACTCAAACTGGTTCCTCGACAAATCAATATAGCTTGTCAAACCATGTTTCGCATCAAATAGTATGGATGCGTCCCCTACAAATCTGTTCCATGACAAGTCAATTGTGCCGTAATCCAGAGAAGCTAAAGACTTCGGAATCGGACCTGATAGTTGGTTGTGAGACAAGAACAGATGAGGTATAACCGGACCAGGAAATCTCCCGAAAGACTCCGGTATTGAACCCGTTAGTCTGTTCCTATCCAGGTGGATGGCTTCGAGATTCTTAAGTTCGGAGAGATTGGGTGGAATGGAACCGGAAAACTGATTAAAAGACAGATCCAGGTATTGGAGATTAGTAAGCTGGTTAAGGAAGTTTGGAACCGGACCTGAGAGACTCAAATAGGTGAGATCTAGTGAAATGAGACGCTTTAACTTAGTGATAGATGGTGGGATTGTACCGGTAACATTAGTAAGGTGCCGGAAAGTTACTCTTTCAAGATAAGGAAGATCCCCTACTGAGGATGGAATTTGGCCAGAGATTTCACCTTGAAAGACAGAGAGTTCGTTGATACGGTTGGTTTTGCGATCACATGTGACTACGTACCACTCGCAACAGTCTGTATTTGGCTTCCATGAAGCTAGATGGTAAGGGTTGTTTAGAGACTTCTTAATGTTCATAAGAGCTTTGTAGTCACTAGGATTGCATTTTCCTAAAGCTCCATGAGAAGGTGATAATAGGTTAGTAATAGCAGCTAAGAAGAGAAGAAAGAGTGAGAAATAGGGAGGAAATGGGTGCTGGGTGTTCATGGTGTTTGGCTTTGCTTAGCTATCTTGTGAAGAGAATGGAGTAGTATGGACTTGTATTTTATAGCACCATAAATCCAGCTCGATACACATATAGTTCGCACATGTATATGTTACCAGATCTATGCATGATTTCTTATGGACTGAAGAAGTCTCCATCTACGGCCTAAACCATCATCACTACGCCATCATTTTTTTTTTTTGATCAGTAAAGAATTTGGTGTTGGCGAGTTTCGAACTCAGGTCACTGATATCATCCAATGACTTTACCACTATACTACAGTGATACCGGCATTACTAGGCCATCATCACTGTATCGCACTTTAGCCATCGACAGCATCATCTACGGACTGAAACATCAGCTAGGCCATCATTTTATCTCAGCATCACGTGATCATATGTACTAGAAGAATAATGTGGTTTCATACGGAACCCCAAACAAACAAAAATATGTGGCGAAAAGCGTCAAATATGAATCATGCAGTGGACCCGAGGTCCAGAGCATTATTGGGACCATTTCTTAGAAGGATGTATACGTTGTTAGTTGATTACAGGGACGGAGGTTGAAAACAAGATTCTAACATTCACTTGTTTCTGTTTTGATCGATCAAAAAAATACATTCACTTGTTTCTTTCGTGAAACTAATCAAAATCATATTTGGAGTTTTTACCTTTAGAAGCAAGTTCTACTGCATTTTAGTATCTGGACCTTAGTAGCCAGAAACGTGAAAGGGCATCACAAATCTCCTTAAAATTCGCGAATTTGCGTTCCCAAATGAGATTCGTATCAGGAACGCGATCCTAACATGCAAAAAACGCGCTCCCAACTTGTCAAAAACGTGTGATTTCAAGTTCCAATCAATCCCAACATAAACTCAACAGAATATGTATCTAGATTCTAGACCCGAACATTTTGGGTTTACAAAGTCAAGTCGGCAACAATTGACATGAATCAAATAAACAAAGTCAACCATGGGATCAGAAACTCAAAATCCATGTCTGCCCCTGTTGGTACAAAATACCGCACACTCATCTAGTATGCGAAGTAACTCCATTGGTAGCAAGCGAATACGAATGCATACGACATATCCAGGATGACGAGCCAGATGATGTCACCTAAATCACGAGTAAAGTGTGAAGAACCATGCGCCAATGAAGAAACCGTGCGTCAATGATAAAGTCTACGCGACATTGACGCACGTCAGATCCGAAATTAGGGGCTTTATTAGTTGTCTTCCACTATGTAAACTCCTATATAAGGGGTCGAGCGTCTTTGTAAAAGGAGAGATCTTTTTGGGGGGTTAGCTGAGAGAATAATTTTAAGAGAGAGAAAGTTATTTTCTCCCCAAATTAGGGTTTCTTCGTATCTTTGTACTTGTTCTAGGATTTTAATAAGAGTTCTTGAGTATTTCAATATGGTTTCTTAGATTGTTTCATAGATTTCTACTAAGGGTGTGGTTGTGAGATTTCTCGTAACTACATTTTGGCGCTAGAAAACAGCTCGGAATGATATACCCTGTTGGTGAATTTCTTGAAAAGCAAGCTTAAAATTATTCATAGTTTATCATCGCTCTATTAACAACCTTTGAAAGTTTTAGAAGTTCAGATCTAAAAAATTCAACCAAAAGTTTTAATCTCAGAAAAACAATTTTCATTGGTAAGATTTTCAGTTCTTTAAAGAGTACTTTTTCCTTTGTCAAGAAAAAATATTGTTTCAAGACGGAACTGATAGTAAGGCAAGCATCTACAGCAGAACAAGTGATAGCAACTAGGAGGAGCAGAAGAATCGCAGGAAGAAGAATAAGTGAAATTGCTGAATCGTCAAGGACGGGAGAGAGGAACAATCGAGGAATGCAAGTCCAACCTCGGATCCAACGCGAACCGGCGGAAAATAACACCATCAACTATGATGCGGTAAGTGTTCATACTGCGAATACAGATTCAACGGTAGAAAACGAGCAAAGAACTGGAGATGGAGGACCAATAGTAGAAAACGAAGAGAATATGACAATCGAGGAGCTCTGACAAAGGCTGGTCGCAGAAAGGAGGAGAGAAGAAGAAGCACGCGCGAATTTGACGCGTCAGAATGATGAGATAAGAGCAGAAAATATCAGATTACAAGAGCAGAGGTCAAGAAGTGTAACACGTGCAAGCTCAAGGTAAAGAACAAGCAGGAGCACATCAAGGCGTAGTCGATCTAGCCGCAGAGATGCTAGACAAGAGCAACTCTTAGATAACAACATGATTGAAAATTTTCAGGTAGGCGATAATATACAGGGGCAGCGCGGTGGTAATCGTATAGAACAACAACCAACTGATCGATACGTACAACAAGGTGAAAACTATCGCATGCAAGAAAATCGCAGAGGCAATCTACATGAACAACAAGGCGAACGTTATCACATGCATCATGATCAGGATGATGAAACAGACGAGGAGCAGGGGAGGATGATAATACATGGTAGCGAAATACTGCGAAATCAAAGAAAGCACGAAGAAGAAGAGGAGAGGAACTTCGATGCACAGATCCGTGCAAGACATGAAAGGGATATGCGAAGGAGAAGAAGAGAAGAGGCGGAAGAACGAGAACTACATGAGGAGATGCGTCAAAACACGCATGATAACAGAATAAGGCAAGCAAGGTTGAAAATACCCATGCAGCAAGACGCAGACCAAACCATGAACGCATAAATCCTAAGAGAATTAGCAGAAGTAAGAGTGATGATGACCGCACGAAGAGATGGAGGTAGGCGACAATTAGATGAAGCAATTGAAGAAGCTGGAAAAACACCATTCGCAAGACAGATACAAAGGGAATGAGTACCAACCAAATGCACTTTACCCATATTTACTAATATATTCGATGGAACCACATGTGCAGTGCATCATATAAATGCGTATAGCAGATCTCTGTTACAATGGGAAGATAATGATGCGGTCTTATGCAAGTATTTTCCAGCCAGTCTAACTGGAGAAGCTTTACAATGGTTTGAGGGATTGCCTATGGGAAAAATAACATCATTCAATCATCTACAGAGCATATTCTTAGGAGCATACATCAGCAACAACATGTTACGACCAGGCATAGAGAAGGTGTTTAGCTTGCAAAGAAGGACTAATGAAGGCCTGCGTAACTTAACCACGCGTTGGAGGACCATGTGCAGCGAAATGGCTGGAAGAGTAGATGAGAGGAATCTCATACTAGCTTTTATTAACGCACTTTTTTCTACATACTTGTTGTATATGCAGATATTCAGGATCAAAGATACCATATCAATGACAGAGATGCGCGAGTACCAAGAAAAGTACATCGCACTCGAAGAAAAGCAAAGAGAAATGGAATCTTATCCAGCTGTGGTCACAAGCGCAAAAAAAAGGAAACGCAAGCCTACTTCCAAAGATGACAAATGCAGTTGCAAGCACATCCCAAGGAAGTCAAGAAAAGATGGTGATGGAAGATAAGCAAAAGCAAGTAGCTATGAGCAGTTTAGATCAAGAAATGTATGAAAGAGAATATCGAGCAAGACAACATAACAATAATATTCCAAGGCTAGATAACTAGGCGAAAGGATATGGGGGGCAAAAGTGATACTATAATCAAGGTCCACGAGGAAATAGAATAGTCTAGGAAGAAATAAAAATGCCGCGTCTAAATACTGCAGTGGACAAAATCTGGGAAGCGGTAATATTAACAGAAGACATACCAGAACCACCAAATATGGGTCATGAGCCACCACCAGGAAGAAGAAGTAGAGAGTTTTGCGCTTATCATCGCTTCTACGGTCACTCCACAAGCAACTGTCGAAATGTGCAAAAAATTATACTAAGAATGATTGATCAAGGAAAATTAAACCACTTTCTAGTACCACAACAACATAATTTACCACCACCACCAGAGCAGCAAATACCAGGAAATGAGGTAGGGAAAAAGACATATTTAATTAAAGTGGGAGCGAACGCAAAAAACTTATACTGTAACTCGATAATACACTCATTCAGAAGTATAGAGGAGTTCCATGATAATGTCTTAAGTCGAGTTTATGTAAGAGATAATGATGGGAAAGGGATACTCAACTTGGCAAAGATATCACCATTGAAAGATTGGCAGGGGAAACCTATTTCCTTCTTGTGCGGAATAAGTACCAGGAGGTGGAGAATTACATGAGAGTCCATTAGTTGTCAAACTGGAAACTAACCCAAAGGCAAAGATTGATGAAGAGGACGATAGTAACGCAGACGCATGGGAAATAAACAAGATATTAATAGATCCTGGCAGCTCAGTTGATATATTGTTTTACCATACTTACAAGACCATGGGCGGCAGAGATGATGATCTTATCCCATTAACTTACAAGATTTATGGTTTCAATGGATCAACCAATAAGCCGAAAGGATAAATAACGATGCGGGATCCCTCTCAAGACAATAACCACAGAAATATTATTATGCGTGGGTTATGTAGAGTCTCCATACAATGCCTAGGCAGGCCATGGTTACATAGCATCTTTGGAGTGGCTTCAACTTTTCATCAATGCATCAAATTTCCATTGCCTCAAGGTGTCGGGGTAATAAGAGGGGATCCATTCGAGGGAAAAAACTGTCGTGCAATTGATATCGACAAAAGTGAAGAACGCACAAATAAGCGAAGAGATTGGAGAAAAGAGATAAAAGAAGGAAAGCGAAGTGAAAGATTAATGGTTGATGTTGTGAAAAAGAATGAAGAAGTAAACAAGACTACTACTAAGGCGACAACATCCGCACAAGAAAGTGAATATAACCAGTACATAAAAAATGAATTCCAGATAGTAGAGATGGTATTAAGACAAGAACTGCCCTACCAGAAAAATGGAAAAGGGAAATTGAAAAACGCATAGGGTGGACCTTACATCGTTAAGAGAGTCATGGGAAATGGTATGTATGAGTTGATAGAAAGTAATGAAGGGGAAGAATTAAACCAACTTTGGAACCAAGCATATTTGAAGAAGTATGGTCCATGTGGCAATACTAGCGCGACAGAAGAAATAGCTCATGTGAGAACAAGTATATTAGAAAATATATGCGAACTTAATGAAGCATAAAAGGCGATAGAAGCAAGCAAGTCATCCTAGATATAGAATTTTTTAAGAAAATGAAGAAAGAAGACATCAGAGTTGTACTAATCAAGTGTATGAATGGGAATGAGAAATTATTCTTCTTTAAATATATTACATATAAGAACAAGGCAAAAATGAGACCTTATAATAAGACCTTAATAGAAGGCATCAGAAGTAAAACCTCTAACTAGGGAGGCTGGGCATCCGATTGTGGCGTGCATCCTAGTTCGCATAACAGCAAGAGGCAATAATAAGACCTAACACGTGTCATAATTGGGGAAAACCTAGTTAGCATGACTCGGGGGAAAGCTATACCGACCCAGAAACCTGAGTCATGGAGATTTGGGGTGAAATAAAAGCCCATCCAGCAGAGGCGCCTTAGTTGAAAGACTAAGGTGAGAATGCCTCTCCTAAGGAGTGCAGAAACTCGATCAGGGCGCCGAGGTACACGGTTTAGTCAAGAGTGCCTGGGGAGTCTGGAGCGTACCTAGACGCTCTTGGCAAGTCCTGACTATGATGCACTCGGTCCTCAAGAAACCCCACTTAGGGTACGGTCTCGTAACCATAAGCCATATCGGCGGAGGGATAAGAGGCCGCGAAAACAACTGATTGTTGCATCACTGGATGGGAAGAGCCCACCCTAACCCGGTAGGGATAAGCTTCCTTGAAGGGGCAGTCAGGGGGAATATAAGGACGACACCCTCCACTAGGGAGCTGAATTGTGTCAAAAAACGTAAATATCATGGGGCTATGACTCAAAGGAGAGCTTAGGCGTATTGTATTTGCGCGTCAATATATCCTGCAGAGGAAATAATACAAGAAGATGATAAGGCGAAATCAATGGGTCATTACATGAAAGTGTAAAGACTTCCTGCGATTTCGCCGCACAAAAACAAATAATACCTTTAGGCAAAATAAGACTTCTAATTAGGGAGGCACAATAAGACCTCATGAGAAAAACAAACTTAAGATTAATAGTGTTTTGCAGGAAAGAAAGGAGCTCAGATATTAACGCACACGTATAAAGTAAAGTTAAGAGATAAGAGACGCGAAAATAATTACGCAAGATATAGCTGAGGCAGAAAACAAAGACACGTTCATGAGGTAAAACGAAGAAGAGGTAATTCAGGTATGATACTAAATAGTTTCACTATACGACAGATGTATGTGAATGCATAGATGATAGATTATCGCATAATGAAATATAACAGCTTTACAAATTACATACGCTTATACATATACACATTAATGATATTAAAAAACATACAAACAATCCAATCATATTGCGGCAACTAACAGAGGCAAGAATGGGAATGCAAGCATATAAAGGAATGTATTCCCCCCCATATGATAGACTCACGCACATGTTATATACATTATCATCAGCGCATATGTTATGTGTAATTAATAATGCATATGTTACGTATTACTATTAACACATACGTATATATACTATCATCACTAGAAAAACACTTTGCTTTCGACTAATGACAAATTGCAGGATTAAGATACGCAAGAATGAAGGGAGAGAAAGATTATACATTGAAGAAAAAGAATGATACATCCAAATCCAAAAAGATCGAGAACAACCAGTAAAAAGAAAAAGAAGATAATATAGTATAAGGAGTGGACGAAGATTTGTACAAATAAAAAGAAGAAAGAAGATGCAAAGATCCCTAGAAAGAGCGGCTATTTCCCACCCATGTCATCTTCATCATCTTCCCGAGCCTCAGAACCGTTGTCCTCCTCATCAGTCTCTTCATATTCATCATGTTCTGCTTCATTATCGGAGATGTCAGAGCCTACTTCATTAGAAGGAACTTTATAAAAATTATAATTTGACAAAGGAATGTTATTATCAGTGCAGACTTTCTTAACAGCTGCATCACTAACGCGAATCGCATCCTTACTCAAGTTAGAAACAGTGACAGTCAGCTTTTTCTTAAGCCTTCGGTATTTAGAGTCACGAGCGGTAAATTTCTCCTTCAGACTTTTAATTTCCTCAAGATACTTCTCCTCAGCATCTGCAAAGGAAAATAAGAAGGTTAAAGCAGCATAAGAATATTTGCCAGGGAATAATAAAGGAATAAGAATTGTAAACAACCTTCTTTTTCAGAAAGGATAGTCATAACCAATGACGCATGGTCGGATTCTAAACTAACATTTGTGGCTAAGCCAGTTCTAGCATTGTAAATAACACTAGCATCCCAGTTGAACTCAGCTTCATTCTCTATAAGTAGTCGAGAACGAATTGTATTTTCTCGATTAATCAAAGCGTCCCTTTCGCTTATAGCTTGGTCTCTTTCCATCTGAACGAGGAGTTAAGCCTCATGAAACTTCTTTAAATCCTCAGCACCCTTGAGGACTTCCTTATCCTTCTCAGTAATAAGCGCGTTCTTTTTCGCTTCTAAAGTTTGAATTATCTCCTTGTCTCTATGAAGACGACGTTGAAACCATTATTTACAGATAACATGGATTTATGCTCACGCTTAAGAACCTCATACTTCGACCTTAGTTCCTCCAGACTAAGATTCTCTAATCCATCATTGAGGAAGTTATTCAAAAAGGAGTTAAGATGCTCAAGAAGAATCTCCTCATCATCAAGGAGACTAGATGCTTCATCGGTTAAATTGTATATCTCTGCGAACACAAAGAATTAAAAGGGTGCGAAAACAGCGCAGTTATATGAAAAAGGGGGCAACAAAGGAATACATACCAATCAGCTGACTATTCCTCTTACGAAGTTCCACAACATCATGAGAATAGGTAGAACTCTCAGCTTTGAGTCTAGTATTCTCAACCTCAAAGGAACGAAGTTTTCTCTGAAGATCTGAAGTAACCGCGTGAGACATACGGGCATTCTGCGTCAATATGAGATGAAAGATTAGAATACAAAACACGAAAGCATCATTAAAGAAGGTGAGGTGGTATAGAAATTACCAAAGATCCAAGCGCGAACTGGAAACTTGGGATTATCGCAGAGGCAACTCAAAGGAAAGACTCATGACTCAGAGAGGGGACTGATAATGTGAAACCCCTACGGACAAACTCATCCTTCAACCTAGTGAATTCTTTTAGGTTTTTCCAGCCGGGTTTCAGAACCATTTTCAGAATGGGAATGTCGATAAGTGGAAGATCAATCAAAAAGATCAAGATGATCAGGAGGATTCAGATGATGATAAAAATTAGAGTTTAAAAATAAGAAAAGAATGATAGTAAATAATGAATAGAAAGAGAACGCGAAGTAGAAAATGATGAACAATCAAAGAATGAAAAAAAGAAGGTGAACAACAAAGGACAAAAGTTGCAGAGAAAAAGAAATAAGAGAGTAAAATGAAAAAAGAAGAAGACGTGCAACTTTAAATAAAATATTTTATCCCAACTCCCAAGATATCTCCTCCCACCAGCATTAATTAAGAATGAGCGGATAAGAAGAGGCGGTTATTAAGGACGTGTCAAATAACGAGTGGAAGAGATAACACGTGTAGGCGGTAAAGCCGAAAGTACGGAAAAATGCCGGTCGATAAGAATACGAAGAGATGAACTGGTGCGGCAAAATAAATTAGAGTTTTCTCATACCGCACTCTCTACCAAAAGAGCAATATGAGAAGAGGCAAAATGTGGATACAAAATACCGCACACTCATCTAGTATGCGAAGTAACTCCATTGGTAGCAAGCGAATACGAATGCGTATGACATATCCAGGATGACAAACCAGATGACGTCACCTAAATCACGAGTAAAGTGTGAAGAACCATGCGGCAATGAAGAAACCGTGCGTCAATGATAAAGTCTACGCGACATTGACGCATGTCAGATCCGAAATTAGGGGCTTTATTAGCTGTCTTCCACTATGTAAACTCCTATATAAGGGGCCGAACGTCTTTGTAAAGGGAGAGATCTTTTTGGGGGGTGAGATGAGAGAAAAAATTTAGGAGAGAGAAAGTTATTTTCTCCCCAAGTTAGGGTTTCTTCATATCTTTTTACTTGTTCTAGGATTTTAATAATAGTTCTTGAGTATTTCAATATGGTTTCTTAGATTGTTTCAAGATTCTACTAAGGGTGTGGTTGTGAGATTTCTCTCAACTACAACCCCTAAACATTACATCAACACCAACTGACATCAATATGGATGCTAATCTATCTATACACCAAAGGATCAATGTAAGATGAGAATTTCTTTGAAAAAAATAGTTAATCCCAACATAAACTTAACTCCAACATGAAGTTAATTCCCACCGATTTCCAATATTTAGTTTCTTGTAATCAGATAAGAAATTTGATTTCTTTGTTATCACTTCAGATCTTACTCTATATAAGGCCGTTACTCATACTTCCATAGTTCCACCCAACAAATTCTTTCTCTTCTTTTTCTTTTATTTTACCATGGATACATCTTCAAACTCAGTGATAAGTATAGAAGAGGATGATTTTGACCAAGCACAAAGTCGAGTTCGCTCGTAACAAACGCAAGAGGCAAAAAAAAAAAAGGTCAATGATTGAGAAATATTCTCGCACATAATTAACATTTTCTAAATATTTAAGGTTTTATATCTTATTTCTTAGTCACAAAATTGGAAAATTAGTAATATATTAAGATTTCTAAAAAATTGTAATTTACGTTCCCAACTGGTTTCCTGAATTTCATTTTTTGAAAAGTTTACGATTCCCGTTCCCGTTTCCGCTTCTGACTACTAAGTAAGATCTCGATTAGTGTACAGGAGCCAGCCTCCATCATCTACTGCGGATACCAAAAGGTTGACCACTATTGCAGTTCATTAGAAATATCAAGCTTACTAACATGTAAAAATGTAAAAGCTTATCATTTTTGCAAAACTAGATGAATTGTAACATGAATTTTACAAGCAAATTGTAAATTATATATAAGATGTGACATTCTAATTCCTTTGCAAGATACTCTATATAAATATGTATTAAAAAAAGATCTTACAGTTCATTTGTGTGATAGACAGTTTACATTTACATACCTATTGTCTATGGAATCCCTAATAAAATAGATCCATTCTGGGTTGGGTAGTTTTCACAAATATATACATACAGCTGAGGAACATTTACGGTTTACCACCAATGATGTAATGGTCTTTAGCCGGATGATCTGCAAAAGACACTTGCTGGCCCTATGGCTCCTATCCTATGCGGGCAAAATGGGCCCACTGCTTGTCTCTATCGGGATTTCCATTCGGGACTCACAGTAGCGTTTCCGGATGTTTATTTCCTCGGGAAAAAGAAACAGACCGTAAACATAAACCAGTGATGATTTACCACCGCAAGTGTGAAGTGAATTCTTGGGAAGAAAATGAGCGTCAAAATTGAGAAACTGTAAACACTCTATTATTGATACAAGGTTATGTGGAGACTAATTCCAATACACAGTACAATTCTCTGAAAAGCTCTCTGTCTCTTTCTGGAAAATAGCCCTCTTTTTATAGACAAAGCCTGATATGAAGGTACCGTACACGTGTACCCTAGTATCTTTTCTGGTAAGATTTCTGTCATTAGCCGTACACGTGTACTATTACAATGGGGTTTATTTAGGCAATCACTAATTATCCTCTGAGGGCACCTCATCTGTACCACGTCATCATCAATGGTTAGGTTTCGGCTTGACATCACCCGAAGCCCCCTGGTGTCTTCGGCTCTGGCCAAATCCATGTGCTTACATTAGCCCCTTAGTTGTTTTCCAAATCTGTGTCCTCTTTTGGTCATGGTACGGGTATTTGTGGGAATAACACCTGTCTAGCAGAATCTAACGGCGGTTGCTGATGTCGATCATGAAGCAGGTTCCGACGTTCCATCTTTTCCACCGCTTCTTTCCTTCCATCAGTCGATTGTCACGTGTGCCCTTTCCCCGAACGTCTTGACCCTTCGTCTTTCTGATTCCTTCTCGTATAAAATCCTTTCCTTCTCACTCCCTCTTCTTATTTTTCCTTTTAGAGATTTCATTTTCTTCCCTCTCTCTTTCTTGTATTTCTTCCCTCACCTTATTACCGTCTTCGGCCTAGTAATAGCTTCGGCCTATCAATGGAACCACATATGTCTGGTGCTGGTAAGCAGTTGTCTGCGGAAGACTCTGCAGCTATGAGAAGATTACCCTTGTTTGGGGTGGAATCTGCTGACACACCCAATTCAGGATCCGTTTTTCAGGATCGTTTCATTAGTCGTTTAATCCTCACAGGGTTCCATACTATAGATAATAGCCAGATGTTACTAGCACCCGAAGTTGTTCCTCCCAAAGTCCTTCCCCTCGAGAATTTTCCTTGACTGTGTATCGAACGTGGTGATTACCGAGAGCCTCCTATAGATTTTGTTTCGACTACCCTCGTGAGTCATGAGTGGTCCTCATGGAAACATTATATTTTATCGAAGCCACATCACTTGCAACGTATTAGAGAGCTTAATATCGAGAACGCTCTAAATTTATCTGCTCATCGGAGTATCTTCCGTGCTAATAAAGCTCTTCCTCTATCTTGTTTTCGATGGGTTGCCGGCGTGCACACGTTGGTATTTGCTTGGGGAGAAGCTTCTCCCACTTTGGAAGATGTTCCAATTAATCCCTCTAGAAACCAATTCAATTAACACTTGGAAATGTCCAATTCCGTTTGCCATAGTACTTCACCAGAACCACAACGGCAAAGTTCCAATTAAAAGTTTATTTTGCGTCTCCATAACTGCTCACGGTCTGACATGACATCGGACCGCATACCACATCAATGGGCATATTTTTAGTTTAAGATGCTAGACTATACTAAGATTGATTTGTTGGGAGCACACTAAACACACTTACAAAGAAAATAAAAATATTGCACAACTTCAGCATAATATGATTAAAGAAAATAAAAATACCAATAGATTAAACCCATACAAGAAATATTACATGACAACAGAACATTCCAATATCATCTCGGAAAATTCAAAATCCTTTCTGCAACAATTTATTCTACATTCCAAGCTACTAAACAGACTTAAATTACTGAAACATTCATAATCTTGCAACATCTTCTTCCATCATTCATTACTAACTTACCAAGAGATCAATTCATAATCTTACTCCAACCAGTCACTTCATGCAATCACTTTCTTACAGCCCGTCATTGGTGGTCCGCACAAGCACTTGTTATGGAAATAAGCAGTGTTTTGGAAACTCTGCATTTTCCCTCCATATGGTATTTTTCCACATAAGTTATTGTAACTCACATTCAACATATGCAAATCCAAATCCTTCATGTCTTCAGGGATTGTACCGAAGATTTTGTTATTCGATAAATCCAACCAAGTTAAACTTTTTGGAAACTTGACCTTTGCTAGATCAAACTCAAGTTGATTAGAAGAGAGGTCCAGGTAGTTGAGATTGGTAAGCTGGTTCAGGAAGTTGGGAACGGGACCAGAGAGGCTCAAATGGCTGAGTTCCAACATTGTGAGATGCTTTAACTTGGTGATAGATTGTGGGATCGGACCAGTGACATTTTTAAAGCTCCTGAAAATTATGGTTTCAAGGTAAGGAAGGTCACCTATTGAGGATGAAATTTGGCCAGAGAGTCCGCCCACTGAGGAGCTTTGAAACAAGCTGAATTCCTTGATGCGGTTGGTTGTGCGATCACATTTGACTACATACCACTCGCAACAGTCTGTGTTTGGCTTCCATGAGGTTAACTCGTACGGGTTGTTTAGGGACTTCTTGATATTCATAAGAGCTTTGTAGTCACTAGGGTTGCATTTTCCTAAAGCCCCATGAGAAGGTGATACTAGGGTGGTAGTAATAGCTAAGAAAAGAAGAAAGAGTGAGTAGTAGAGAGAAAATGAGTGCTGGGTTATCATGGTGTTTGGCTTTGTTGCTGTGAAGAGAGAATGGAGTAGTAGGGACTTGTATTTATAGAACCAGCCAGCTTGACACACATACAGTTTGCACTTTGCACATGTATATTCAATATTCATGCAATTAAATCACATGCTTAGGCCTAATGGATGCGGAGAACAAACCCTAATTCTTCATGGCCTGTTGTGCTGCATGTGAACTAGCACCAATACCAACTCAAGGAGTCACCATCCATGAAATTGCCTTGTTGCTTCTTCTCACTTTAGTCATCGACATCATCATCTACGGACTGAAGCATCAGCTGGGCCATCACTTAATCGGAGTTCCGCGTCAATAATTGTACTAGAAAGAATAAAGGAAGCCCCAAACAAACAAAAAAGCTGCAACAAAAAACGTCAGATGTATTATTGCATCCATAGCGAACTATTTAGCGCTGAATGGGACCAGCAATTATTTTATGATAGACATGTGAAACATGCAAGAGCACTTATAGGATTTGGACGAAAATGCTTTCTAGACACCAAGATATACACCAAAATCTTGTACCAACATGTGTCGATTACTTACTGGTTACGCACCTTGGTTTTAGGTAACACTTCCGGTTAAAGCCTATAGATAAGACACAACTCGTAGGCCACTGCCTCAGGCATAACTTTATCATGTCTCTTCTCTGTCGAAAATTTCAAATTAAAGTTCTCATTATTGTGAAAAACATCATTTTCATAGGCCATTTTCATTTGTACTAGTAGCATGAAATGTACTTATTTGTTTTAAGACTCAATCAAATAATAAGGTATGCTAGCTGTTGAAACTGCAAATCTTTGGCATCCCTGGATCTCAACAATTGGAACTTACTCCGTCCCTTAAATTCAAATTTGTATGCCAGTAATCATCAAAAAAATGGGATAGATTACATGTACATAAAGCAGTGCAAGGGCATTCCTCTTATGGTGACTTGTTTTTTTCGTTTCCACATGTACATTTTATAAGTGAAAAATGCAAGTCTTGTAGATGTAGTGCATCCATAAGCTTAGAAGCACTGCTTTCTCAATTCGTTCCACGGACGTATGGACCGAGATGTTTTACATAGGCGGGCATGTGTGGGTAAGACTCGTCTGCTGCCCATACTACAAAAGAGGCACGTGTATTATCAAGTGTTTTCCCTTACAATCCTCGAAACATCCGGCTTGAGACTCATGCAAGTTTCACATGTCTATCAAATCATAATGGCTGGTCCAAGTGAAATATGACGACATATGTATAATGTATACAAAACTGGCTAAACGATCAAATCGTACTCTTAAAGATGCTCTGGCAACTGCAATATATATTGCATAGTATTCTTCTAGAACACTTAAATCGTACTTTATCTTCTCACATGGTGCGATGATAAAGTGCAGGCACATCTGCATCAGTTCCCACTTCGTAGATGATGTTATCGATGACTAAATTGAGGAAGCAACATGGCAAATTCGAACGGTAGGTCATGGTGACTAGTTGAGTTAGCAGATAGGCACTTTCGCACCCTTGATATGATCATGGTTACTAAGGGCAATTCCAATGGTAATGGCCAAATCCATTTTTTTGTTGAGCTAGGTGGATGGCCAAACTGACTTTTCCACTATGGTAAAGCACTGGGCGTTAGATAACTAAACGCGCGTGCTTGATACAAACGCTGGAGTTTAAAGAAAAAGCGCAGAGTTGAACACACAAACTCAGGCGTTGGACAGACAAACTCCGGAGTTGGTCCTATCAACGCGTGTTGCTCCTTTCAACGCAGACGTGAGATACAAAATCTCCAACGTTCATATCTCCAATGGACATATTTCCAACGTCCATATTTTCAAAACCTATAAATTGGAGTAAACTCACTTCATTTCTGTCACAACACTACTATTTCCTTCTTCTAAAACTCTTCTAAATCAAAAAATTTTGATAAAATATGAGCGGCCTTTTTAGAAAAGCGATCAATACTGTAAAGAAGAAAAGAGATCGAAGAAGTGAACCGGTACCGCGGCCTGCCACAGGTGTAGAATTTGAACAAAATCGGGAAGCAGAGTTTGTTGCGCCGAGTGTCGTTGTTGGTCCATCAGTAGTCCAAGGTCATGTCTCGGGGCATCAAGATCGGTCTGAAAGTTATTTTTATATGAGAGGTGGATTTTCAGACTTAAAGGCTATTTATGAAGTTTTACCCCCTCCAGTCCGAGAAAGGGTTGACAGATATCCCTGGCGTGCGCTTTATAGTGTGAAGCCTGGAAGACACAACAACAAAATTCCGACAACAGTGGTAGAAAGGTGGTGGGCGACGACGCACACATTCCATTTCACTGATTTTGAAATTGGTAAGCTTGTTTAACTTAACTTAAATTATATTTTTTAAATAATTATTAAATAATCAAAAGAATTAATCATAGTTGATATTATACTTGTAATAGGAATTACGCCCCTTGATTTGTATTTCACTTGTGGGATCCCAAGTGGAATAGGAGAGCCGCCACCGTTCAACCAAGACGAATGGATATCAAATAGTAAATGGGAGACGCATTTTTCCCTCGTTTATAGATTCAGAAATATCTGAATATTATAAAAAATTGAAAGGAGGTGGGATTAAATGTTTAGCGTTGAAGTTTTTCCTTAACCAACCCAGAAACCCAGAGCATGTAGATGACTATCCTGAACTCGAAAGGATGTTTATCTTATGGGTACTGGGTCAAACATTATTTCCAAACTCAACTTCTGTTGCTCGTGTTGGTTGGCTTCAAGCGTTAGAAGATCTTGACAAAGCACCAGATTATGACTGGGGATCTGTAATTTTAGCAGAATTGTATTGTGGGTTGGATCATGCGTCTATAGGCGGAGATAACTTCACTGGTTTCTAGGGCATCATAGAGGTAAATATCAAAATTATTATTTTTAAATTTAAATCAATTTTATGAGCAAATGTAGATTAAGTCAACATACTAAAATTATGGAGTAATTTGCAATATTGGTGGTATGCCTACTTCTGTTTTGGTAAACCAATCCTTAACGACGATACCAAAAGATTTCCAATGTTGAATATGTACATCCCGACCAACTTAGCGAAGGGCACTGGCAGTGACATCTCGGGTTCCAGTTTTGTTCAGAGGTTTCATCAGATGACTCGGAGCCACAACAACGTCGTTGTTCACCCTTACATTGATTTTCCTGAGTATGGTGGTAATGTTGGACAATGTATTCTTAATTATTCTCTGCGTAGAGTTGTTTTTTACACTCCACCATTGGATAGAGGGGTTTGGTACCTGGGAGAAAGATCGCAGTACCAAATGCAAGGTATATATGCAATTGCAATTAACCCGCCACAACAGATGCAAACCTCTGGATCAGATTTTGAACGGCTGAGAAGAAACAATTGGGCGAGGTATGAAGTAAATACACAGACGAATATTAGTGAAGCGGATTATGTCAAATGGTACGCGTCGATTTCGCATCCCGTAATTGGGACACAAAACACCCACATCTATGGGTTTGATCTCCCAGCGTTATCACGCCTGTCCCATGATGCAAATATCGTTCCTAGCGAGCCACCTCCAAAAGAGCCATGCTTTATGACTTACCCCACCACGGGTGCAAGTTCTTCATCATCTTCGTCAAATTTGCCCGAAATTCATTGGGAGATTCCAAGTATTACATCACAAGGTGAGCCAACCACGATCCCCATTGTTTCCCAAGGTATGGAACGTGATTATCCTTACAAAAATGTGACTGCCACTGAGGTCGAGATGAGAAACCAATTGAACGATTTGCATTGGCTGACTCGGCAAATGGGGGCTACACACTTGGATGTGTGTCGGAAATGGCACGAGAACACAATGTTTGGATTAAGTCCAACTGTAAATGATGATAGGCGGCGGTCACAGTCTTCCGATTCCAGCAGGAGCAGATCATGGCACGATAGTGATGAAACAGTGGTGGGAGAAACACAAGTACGACAGAATTCTTCTTCACCACACATATGGCACAATACTTCTTCACCACAAACTGTGCCTGTATCTCAACCTCAAGTATTTCAGCTAGATCCTAGGCGCATTTCATCATCATTTTCGACCTACAACCCAAATGAATGCTATACACCACCACCACCACAACCACAAACATCTTATATGCTTGGAAGACCGAGTGCACCAAGTGCTTTCCAACAAACGCCTGGTGCTTTCCTATCGCTTAATGTTCTTCAACCATCTTTATCTCCCTATGGAAATTTATTTAATATGTTGGCAAGTTGGGATGTCCCAGGTCTATTCCCAGGTCTTGGAGAATTCTTGACTCCAGAAGATAACAATGGGAGAGCTAACGATGAGCGACGTTAGAGAGATTGTTTGTAATTTTTAATTCTGCTACATTTGTAATTTTAGTTTTAAAAGTACGACGATCTGAATTAAATGAAATTACATATGTTTAAAATTAAGCGTTTTACATTAGCTTCACTGAAATACGGCGGACTACATTAGCTTTAAATTAAGCGTTTTACATTAGCTTCACTGAATTACGACGGACTATATTAGCTTCAAAGAAGGGGTTGAAACTGTTCAACACCTTAAGGATTTCGAAACATTTTTCGAAAGGAAAAGCCACATTTTTCCATCTTCGCCATTCGGCCAAAGATCTTGCTACCATCTCAGCATCAGTTTCACCTCTCAGTCTATATCGATTGTCTTGTGTGGTTAAAGATACAAACTCACTTACTTCTTTCTTAATTGTACTAAAATGATTTTCTATGTCGCATATAGCACGACGACTCGGATTACGGTTGTCACTAGAGAACCAGTCGTGAATAACCGCCCAGAAATTCACCCATGGATAGTTTGCTGAAGCAAGCTGAGTAAATAAAAAAAACATAGTTTCTGTAAATAGATTCATCTTCTTCTTTAGTATACAGAGCGTGCCGAACTAACAAGGTCCGAGACATGTTGAAGTGGAAGAATTTTTTTAAGCTCAAAGAACAGAAAAGAAGACTAGATGTGTGAATGTGAAATTGAAGTTGAAATGAGGAATATTTATAGAACTCAAAAATTATAGCCGTTAGATCATAAGAGTTTTCAGCCGTCCAGATTCAGCCGTTGGTGCTGGGAGGACAAGCGCTGGCGCTTTAATCAAGAGCTCGCGCTAGAAAGGAAAGCGCCAGCGCTTTTGGCTCAAACGCCAACGCTTGAGCGACGCTCGCCCGGCCTATCATCAAGTGCGAGATACATCTTCCAACTCAATGAACAAACCAACAAATTTGTTGATTTGAACATCCATTTTTCATGTTTGTTGAGTCCATAGTGGGATCAAAATAAACAAACTTGAAGTTTGTTCATTCCATAGGAATTGCTCTAAATGAGCTGTTAGGTGCTCCTATATGAAACAAAGGACAAGGATTTGTGCTCTCCTCGTCCATTAGGCTTAAGCAGTTGTGTGATATAATTGCAAGCAACAAACTTGTGGGGGATGCTTCCAACAAAATAGCCATTGCCATTGGCACCCATATCACCTGGAATGGAATACATATTTATATTCAGCACCCAGATCACAACCGTTTCCCACTTTTTGGAACCCCAGCTTTAGTTTTGTTTTTGTAAGAAACCTATTTTGAGGCATACAAAAAAAAAATCTGAGGCATACTCAATTAGGACAAAATAGAGTCATTAGGTAGTAAAACTAGATGAACGCTGCCACGGTGGGACGGTGTTGATACATGAAAATAGTCAATCCTTGAATGAGTAGCCCCTTAACTTGTTAAGGGTTCCTTTTAGATAAAAGAGACTAGGGGACTAGGCCTAACCCACAAGGATGGGATAGTTCTAGTCCATGTAAGAGTGTATTAAATTGGTTGGGCTTTAGCCCAAGAAGAAAGCCTTTTAGGGTTTGATAATTACTTAAGGAAAGGGAAATGGTAGTTTAATAATATGTTAATCTTATGGGCATTTATCCATAAGATGGTCATTATAAAAGGGGGAAAGAGGGAACACTTATGGCATCATCACTAATCCACCATTACCTCTCATAAACCTCTCTACACCTTGGGAGTACTTTCTGTGATTAGGGTTAGTTCCTCCTTCCCATGTTTTACCCCATCAACGGACGGCCGACCGAAAAATTGACGCACGACTAAATTTTGTACTCACAATTTAGTTTCGCCATAATGGCACGGAGTCGAACTTGTAAATTTGTAAAGAGAAATTGTAAATGTTAAAGCAAAGAGATGTTCAAAGCCATCTTGCATAGGTTGTATTCAATGTTGCGCCATCCTTCCTTGCACCAAGTCAGTGTTGCACCACAATGGTGCAGAATCTTGCAATCCTTCCATGCATACATGCATTCCTTGCAGCACCACAACCTGAGCCACTATCCATTCATTTCATTGCTTCAACTGCAATCTGTCCAATTCATCCAGCTCACTGCACACCACCATTCTAGCTCAAGCCATCTGAACTGCAAACAATCACCACCATTTCATGGCTAAAGTTGGAACTTCCGTAAAAAATCTCTGCCTAAGTACAACATAAATATAACCCCACTAAGCATAAATCAGAATGAAAAAACTATGAAATAGAGAAACTTATCGAATCCCAACAATGTCAACACACTTGGTTTATCAGTTTGATATAGCATTTCCATGCGAAAACGAGAAACAAATAGGATCGATATAAAATGTAGCCTAGTTGGATCCTCTGTATTCAAAATTATGCAAGATAACATATAAAGGTTTGTCGAAAAATAGTAATAACAGAATTCCCAATCTCTTAAAGCAGAACAACGTTGCTTAACGCTTTCCACCACCACCACCAAGATTTTCTCCCTTAGGCTGGGCACCCTTGGCCACCTTACCCTGAGTCTTCTATGTCTTGGACATTACTTCTGCTTTTCTAGCTTTCTTCTTATCCTTGGACTTCTTAACTCTCTCCCTGACTTAACTGAAAAAGTCATAGAATAAAAAATCAGTAAAACAGAACCACATCAACAAACATTAAGTTTTAATGTCAGAGATTATGCTGTTTGATTAAGAAAAGTGAAAGCAACAAAATCATACCGAAGAGCGGATTCACGAGCTGCATCTCTAACTTCGGGTTTCTCGCCCTTTCTCTTTTGGATCACCTCCAGAGTAGAACCAACAATTGACCTAGAGTAGGGCTTCTTGGTTACACGATGCCTCTTCTTTAATGCCTCTGCAGCTATGTCCTACAAGAAATAACAAAAAGGATATCAGTCACAAAAAAACACTCCGTACGTCACATAAAACAAATTAGTAACTTGGAAATTACTTGATCGTTCTGTAAGCTTCCATGATCGTTCATGTCCATGGCAGAAAATTTATAGAACGAAAGGAGAACCGCGGACAATTACCTTCTTGTGTTGCTTCCTGTACATGGTTGTCCATGTAAGCTTTGAGGGATTCAACTTGTTTTGGAAATACCTCTTACATTTTGAGTTAACAAAATGGAACACCTACCAAGCAACAAAACCACAACAAACACATCACTCAAATGGACCATTACAGGAAAAAACTTGACAATCCAGTTTCGACAAATAACAACTAATGTAATACATCATACACAAATACTTTACCTGGGAATCACCCCTGATAAATCTAATACCTCTGTCAGGGTAAATCTTTGCACCACCAAATCAACAAAGTTCAGTCTTGTAAATCCACAACAATCCAATATCAACACCAATTTACCAGCCAAAAACCCTTATCTCTGTCAATCTAAATAACAGATTCTAACAGTAGTAAGCCATTGTAAATCAACCATCTCACTGCACACCACCATTTTCGGCTCATAACCAACTGCTACACAGCATCTCCAACAAACTGCAACTGCTAGCAACCACTCAAACTTCCCTATAGTGCATTCACAGTTAGTACTCAATAATTCATTCCGTTCTTTGCCAGTTGAACAGCAACACAAATTAAGCTTCAAATCCTCCTGGAACAGCACCATCTCAGTCCCTGCTTCAAAACATGAACACAAACCCTTGACAGCAAGCACAGAATCACCACCATGAGCATCTGTAACCCAGTTTCATATGCATCCTAATCCATCAACTGCAGTTCAGTTCAGCTTGCAGTCACCACTGCCATCAACAAATCCATCTCAGTCATAACCTAGGAAGAAAACAAACAATCAAATCCATTAAAACCCAACACCACAAAACCCATTCAGTTCAACATCTCTTCTTCTCGATTGACAACTCAATCAACCACAGAATCATCTCAACCAATCACTACCACCATCAAACCTTCTCTGAAATCCAGATTTGTTCCTTTAACAACAGCAACAGCTTCAAACCCTAATTTCCTTCTCTATCACATATTCATTCTCGAGTTCATCTTCAACAAATCAACAGAACCCATCACAAATCGAACCATCAACTCCCCTCTGTGAATTCAATTTCATCAAATCTCCAATTAAATTGCAGCGCCGATCTCCACTGAGTCTCTTCTTCGTCTTAAATCGATAATTAACAATACCATCTTCATCTGCTTCTTTCAAATCAGCACCCATACCATCACAGCAACCCCTTCTTCTCTCGATTCAGATTCAACAGCAGCAACAGCTTCTTTTCTTCCTTCTTCCTTTCTCAGATTCAAATAAAACCCTTTAATTCTCCTTCACTTCTTCTTAATTCGTCAGCAGAACTCATCGATTTGCTTATAACAAATTGATTTTTCTGAGAAGAAATCGAGAGGATGAAGAAGAAGAAAGAAAGGGAAAAAAAGAAGGAAAAGAAAGAAAAAAATTAAAATCCGGAGTGATCGGATTCGACCCTCCAACCTCTACCTCGTTTTTTACCAAAACACCCTCAACAACTTAAAAAATCCCAACCTCCGTGTCCTTTTTTCAGTATGCGAAATTTACGCGATTACCTTTCAGTTTTTGTTCTATTTACGCCAATTTCAGAGGTGACTGCAAACGTGGAGGGTTACTTTAGTCCTTTCAATGTTAATTGAAATTTGTTTGGGACACCAAATCCAATCTTTTTGCTTGAATAAAAGTCATGTCCCACATTAACACAAAATCACCATATATAGAGTCATCCCTCGCTTCGCTCGGTCGGCTTAACTAATAACCCTATATCAACGATATTTGATAACGACAGTAATGCTCTTATCATTTATTTATTTTAAATTTTTTAATTTTAAATTTTTAAATCTATTTTAGACTTTTTTTTTTTTTTTTTTTACTTTAATAAAGTTTTTCTGTATTTATAAAACCTAGACCTAGGTTCGACTGATAAGTTATCAGCCGAACTTCACTCTTTAACTGTTGAACATAAGTTCGGCTGACTTGAGCAAAAAATAGGACAGCTGAACTTAGCATTTTTCTTCATAAAGTGAAGTTCGACTAACATTTTTGTGTTTAATTATCAGCCGAACTGTTCGTCAACACTTTCAGAATGAAGATCATTAAGTAGTTAGGATGATAATTCGTTTCAATTGTAGCCAAACTTCACTATGTAGTAATCGAAGATGATGAAAATTGTAGTCTGGTTAGCGTCATTTGGAGTAAAGAAGAGAGAAGAGAAGAAAAATTATTAAAAATAAAATAATAATAATAATAATAATAATAATAATAAATCTTATTAAAAAATTAAATAAATAATAAAAAAAAATGATTATAGACAAAAATATTTTAAAATAAAAATTAATTAAATTAATAAAAAAAAAATAAAAAAAATTAATTAAATTATAAATAAGTAAATTAATCAAGGTTATCTAATTAATTTAACTAGCTTTAGACACCCCTTACCAACCTACACTAGTTAGGGTAAGCATTGAAGATGCTTCAAAAACTTTCGGTATGCCTCAAAACAAGTTTCTTTTGTTTCTTTTGAAAGGCTAGTGACTCCTAGAGTCCGTGGGCGGAGCAGTTGACACATAAATATTTTGGAGCCCAAAGGAGACTTATCCTCAATGGTCGTTCCTTCAGCCACAATTCCCGTTGAAGTCAACTAGCCTATGTACGGGCTATTTATTTTAAAACACTCATCCATTTGTCGCGGAACCAGTTTGAGTTTGATCTTACAAATGTTAAGTTTCCAAAGAATCTAGATTCGTTGGATATATATATCACATAACAAAATCTTTGGTGGAATCCCCGAAGAGGTGAAGGATTTGTATGATTTGGAAATGTTGAAGGTGGGTTACAACAGGTTGTGGTAAAATACCAACCGGAGGGAACATGCATCGTTTCAAGAGCACTTTTTTCATAAGTGTCTGTGCAGGGCCGGTGTCATTGTAGTATAGTGGTAAAGTCACTGGGTGATGATACTAATGATCTGGGTTTGAAACTCGTCAGCACCAAATTCTTTACCGATTAAAAAAAAAAAGTGTTTGTGCGAGTCACCATTGATTGGCTGTAAGAGAGAGTGAGGTAGTAAGCATTATGAAGGTCTTGTAACACTTTGGTCCGGTGACTTGACATCTTGACATCTTGGAATCTTAGTATGTAATATCTATCTCGATCTAATCTAGTATTGTATGTTGGTGTCAGACTTCTATCACTATCACTTAATGTTTCTGGTTCAATTATCTCATTTTGCTAAATATAGGGTTGTGAATTGTGATATTCTTACACTCAAAAGGCACAAATATTACTGTAGTCTTAATTTAACCTTGTAATGGCGAATCAAAGAGGAGTCCTCCAATTAATGCACTCTCGCAAGATACACCGATCAAGTTGGTCACAGCGGCTGAAGATGCTGTGACATCCATGTGCATGCATGGTTCCTCGATGGCGCGTATGTTACCAAGTTCGGTACATTTATTTAATGATGCTACACAGAAAGCTATAAACATCTTTTTGCATCATTCAATAGCAACAAAAACAGATTATGATTTTAAACCCACGGATATCAAGATGATTTTCATGTTTCCAATGTTAGAGATACTAGTACAACCGTTCCACGGTGAGAGGGCCGACCGAAGAACTTGACGAAACGACATCACTATGTGATTGCACGGATTCAGATTCATAAAGGAAATTTTTTTTGTAAAAGAGATGTTTAGACAAATTTTATCATAATTCTAATTTGTAAATCAAAATTGAATTAAGTTGATAATGTAAAAAAAAATATCTTCTATTCAAATCTTTAGAGATTCTCAACACCAACTCTCTCTCAAATTATCACTCGCTCATCAGCTAAAGTAGTTACAATGGTTAGTCTCCCTACAGGTAACCTTGAAAGCATGTCAATATGTTCACAAAACCCACTTGATCCGGATGAGTTCAGAAGGCAAGGTCATATGATCATTGATTTCCTTGCTGATTACTACAAAAATGTTGAGAGTTATCCTGTTAGGAGTCAAGTTGAGCCTGGATACTTGCGTAAACGATTACCCGAATCAGCTCCAAACAACTCTGAATCTGTTGAAATCAGTAAGGTAGTACATACGAATGTCAGATCTCAGTGTATCATGGTTTAAATTTTGTTGCCCTAGAAATAAGTAATACTCATTGTATCTACATCATTAACTGTAATCTCATAAATATCACAGTGGGTTAGCGAGAATGACTTCAAGGATTTCCTATTACCTCTGGTAACACCAATTCTCCATGAACTAAGAAGGCAATTCAACAGCATCCCTTTCTATACCCCGTATACCAGAAACCAGACTCTCGTCTTCCTTGGTAAGCATATGTTGTAGTGCATGGCCAAATTCATGACAAACAGTCTAAACCTGCATCCAAATACATTTTATTGTCGTCTAAAATATATAGACCAGTCCTAAGAAACCTTCTGATAAAAGTTTAGGATAATACGCATTCATATTTCACTCATCAAATTTCAGATACCACCATTTGCGTTACAAGGGTATATGCAAGAACCAGATGCAGCTTAGCCTTTTGAATTAACTAAACCCTGACTGCAATATAGCTGTAGGGTTACACGAAATCTAAGTTTGCTTCCGATGTGAGTTGCATTAGATTTTAGCAGTCTCATTAGCTGCCACCGTGATTTCTGAGTTCGGATTCTGGAGGAAAAATAAAGTAAATTGGTTGATTGGATATTACCTCACGGGATGTCATAAGGCTTGGCTTATCCCCTACTGGTGGTGATTGATTGCACACCACATAAGAAACATGCAATCTAGCGGAGGCACTGTCACGTGCAAGAGCACGACTTCGTGCAACAGCAGCACCCATCCATGGACGAAAATATGGATCGAAATAGAAGTATGCAACAGCATTACCAAAGGAATCTTTCACCCGGTAAAACCTAATGTCATCATTCCATACATGGACAAAAGTAAGTTAGAAGTTGACAAATAAACGGTATTAGAGCAAACAAAGTGGACAACAAATGAAAAGTGGGACCAAGATATTACTGGAGCCAGGCCATCGGCTGCTTCCATATCAATTTCAAACGGTCTCTTTACAAGACCGAAAAGACCATCCATAACCTTTGGCAATGAAAAGTAAGGGCGCAACTCTTCCTGCAAAGAACAACAACAGATTAAGGTAAATACTCCTGCACAAGGCACCATATAACAAATATAATTTGTCGGCATGGGTACAGTGTAATTTAACGAGTTGGTGCTGATGGATACCAAACTTTGTTCTTTCTCCGTCTTCTTCGGTTCTGATGATGATTTACAGATGATTATTTCAGTTTCACTAGCCTAAGGCTATAACTTCATCACCGTACCATTTCATTTAATCTAAACAAATTCTATAACACATTTACAATTACCAATACAGCTTACCTTTAATTAGGATCTGTATTGGTAATTCCTAATGTAGAAGTAGCAGTCATCATGGATATAGGTGGGCATGTGTAGAACTTGTCTTGAATGGCTAAGACTCATCTGCTGCCCATACTACAAAAGAGGCACGGCTATTAATTTGTGTTTACATGATACAACCAAGGAAACCTCCTAACTGGACTCATGCAAGTTTCACATGTCCTCTATCAAAATTATAATTGCTGGTCCCAGACCCACATCACCACCAGCTAGACAGTAAAATATGACGACATATGTATACAAATCTGGCTAAAAGATTGAATCGTACTCTTAAAGGTGCTCTGGTAATTGTTGCAATATATTGCATATTATTCTTCTAGTACCCTTGTTCACATGGTGTGGAGATAAAGTGAGGAAGCAACCAGGAAATTTCGCACCCTAGGTCATGGTAACTAATTGAGTAAAACCAGCTAGGCACTTTCGCACCCTTCATAAGGGTTCGCGTTCTCGTCCAGTAGGTGTTTGATAATTGCAAGAAGAAAGAAAGAAAGACATACATACATGTGCAAACTGCGTGTCAAGCTGGATGGTGCTATAAATACAACTCCCCGCTACTCTATTCTCTTCCCAACATACCCAAACAAAGCCAAACGGTAAACACCATGAAGATCCAGCACTCATTTCCTCTCTACTACGCAATCTTTCTTCTCTTCTTAGCTGCTACTACTATCCTAGTATCACCTTCTCATGGAGCTTTAGGAAAATGAATTCCTAGTGACTACAAAGCTCTTATGAATTTTAAGAAGTCTCTAAGCCCTTACGAGTCTTCTTGGGAGTTTACTTCATGGGTTCAAAATACAGATTGCTGCGACTGGCATGGAGTCACCTGTGATGACAAAACCAACCGTGTAGAAGGACTCGACATCTCTGCAAGTGATATCTCTGGACAAATTCCATCCTCAGTAGGTGACCTTCCTTACCTCATATCTTTTGCTTTCAGTAACTCCAAAAATGTCACTGGTTCAATCCCGCAGTCTATCACAAAGTTAAAGCTTCTCAGAACGCTGGCACTCGGCTCTTTGAGTCTTTCCGGGCCGGTTCCGAACTTCCTTAACCAACTCAGTGCTCTAACTTACCTCGATCTCTCATACAATCAGTTCTCTGGTTCCATTCCACCCAGTCTCTCCGACCTTAATAATATTGAAACTATCCATCTCGGTGGGAACAAACTCACGGGTTCAATCCCGGAGTCATTCGGAAGATTCACTGGTATGGATAGCCTTCAGTTGTCTAGCAATAAACTCACTGGTCCGATTCCAAAATCTTTAGGAGCTTTGAATATTCGCTATATTGACTTGTCAAGGAACAAACTTGTCGGAGATGCATCCGTGCTCTTTAATCCCAACCATGGTTTGACTTCCCACGTCGATTTGTCGTGGAACCAGCTTGAGTTCGATCTGTCAAAGGTTAAGTTCCCTAAGGATTTAAATTGGTTGGATATATCACATAACAAAATCTTTGGTGGAATCCCCGAAGAGATTAAGAGTTTGGATAATTTGTATAAGTTGAAGGTGGGTTACAACAAGTTGAGTGGTAAAATACCAGCTGGAGGGATCATGCAGCGTTTCAAAAGCACTTCTTTTTTTCATAACAAGTGTCTGTGCGGATCACCATTGAGAAGATGTTAGAGAAAGTGATGCGAATAACATTTTGAAGATCTTGTAAGAGATAGGGGTCTTGTAACTTGACCTGTTATTTGAACCCTGACATCAAACTCATTTTATACCAACGCCTGGTGATAATTTGGGCGGTGTTTAAACCTCCGTTTGATAATTTCCGACCGTTTTTTTTTTTTTTTTTTTTTAAATTTTTAATTTTTTTTTGTGACCGTTGAGATTTTTTTTATTCAGTGGTACATGTGCAAGAGAGTGGGACCGCACGGATTTAAAATCTTCGTCCCAAAATCAGGCGCAAGTACAGACTTCGCCTGAATGGAACGGATTTTTAGTCTTCCCCTTGATGGAGCGAAGTTTAAATCTGCCTCTGAAGACCATGCGTATTTATAGAGTCCGTTTCATTTTAAACGGACACATAAGGTTCGTCCGTTGTCAGACGAAGTTATAATGAGCGTCTGGCGTAGGTGTAGCTGTAATCTTTGCCTGTGAGTGAGGCGCAGATTATACGATTGTTCCGTTTCAGGCGTAGATTATACGTGTGGTTGAGTATAATTTGGTTGTCTTCAGCTGTGTTTAACACTGATTATAAACTAAAAAATACCAATTTTTTTAGTTTTTGCTCTTTGGTTTTTGTCGCTCCATTGTGTATGCTCTAAAGCACTCAAGAACTCAGCGACGAATTCCATTCCTTAGATGCACTAGATATCCTTATGAATATCAAGATGATTTTTTGTTCATATTGCTTAATGTTCTTAATTTGGTGTGTTTAGGGAAGTAACTCTCAAACATTTATTATAAAAAAAACAAAATAAATTCAGTCGCTAGCAACATAATGAGGAGGGATCCCCACACTTTTATTATCACACTATCTCACACGTTGGACGTCATTTTTGCGAATTAAAACCAAACCGTAACGGATTTGAAGCTAATACTATGGGGATATGTTACCATTACATAGCTCTACTCCGAAAATGAGGGTATTCCGAAACATATAACACCATTATCTACTACTTTGAATATGAGCCGTTGAAAATCTACGGATTTCTGACCGTCGAAATTAAGACCGGTAAATTACGAGGTTTTATATTTCGGAATGAGCTCATTTTTGGTAGGCATGTAGAACTTGGTAAGAGGAACATATCCTCAAAATATTAGCTTCAAATCTATTACGGTTTGATTTTTATTCACAAAAATAATGTCTAACATGAGATAGTATGATAATAAAAATGTAAAGGATCCTTCCTCCAATATAATAAGGTCAAACTGTCCTATATATATATATAAGAAACAACTCTTATCTCTTATCTTCAGACATTGAATACTACTTGTCTTTTCACAACTTCATCTTGCAAATTCTGTAGAAACCCATAACACCATGAAAATGCAGAACCCATTTCCTCTCTACTACTCCCTCTTTCTTTTCTTCTTAGCTACTGCTACCATGATATCTCCTTCTCTTGGGGCTTTAGGAAAATGCAATCCCAGTGACTACAAAGCTCTTATGGGTATTAAAAATTCACTAGACATCCTCAATACAGATCTACTTTCATGGGTTCCGAATACAGACTGCTGCCACTGGGACGGAATCAAATGTGATAGCAAAACCAACCGTGTAAACGACCTCAACATCTTTGCAGGTGACACCACCGGCCAAATTTCATCCACACTAGGTGACCTTCCTTACCTCGAATCTATAGTTTTCACTCGTTTTGGTTTTATAAATGGTTCAATCCCGCAATCTATCACAAAGTTAAAGCATCTCAAAGTGTTGGATCTCGGCGATATGAGTCTTTCAGGGCCGATTCCAACCTTCCTTAACCAACTCACTAACCTCACTTACCTCGATCTCTCTCTGAATAAATTCTCTGGTTCCATTCCACCCAACCTATCGGACCTTAAAAATATGGGGACTATTCATCTCGACCGGAACAGACTCACGGGTTCAATCCCGGAGTCTTTTGGGAAATTTACTGGTACTGTACCTGATCTTTACCTGTCCAGCAATAAACTCACCGGTCCGATTCCGAAATCTTTAGGATCTTTGAATATTCGCTATATTGACTTGTCAAGGAACAAACTTGTGGGGGATGCATCCATGCTGTTTAATCCAAACCATGATTTGACAACACATATCGATTTGTCGGGAAACCAGTTAGAGTTTGATCTAACAAAAGTTAAGTTTCCAAAGAATTTGAATTGGTTGGATTTATCGCATAACAAAATCTTTGGTGGAATCCCTGAAGAGATTAAGTATTTGGAAAGTTTGGAAACGTTGAAGATTGGTTACAACAAGTTATGTGGTAAAATACCAAGTGGAGGGAACATGCAGCGTTTCAGAAGCACTTCATTTTTTCATAATAAGTGTCTCTGCGGAGTACCATTGGTGAGTTGTAAGAGAAAGTGATGGAGTATACATTTCATTACGAAGGTCTTGCAACACTAAGATTCGAAAATCTTAGTGCGTGTAATAACTATCTCCTATTATGGGGTTAATCTAGTACTTTATGTTGTTGTCAGGCATCTAATGAATACTTGAAAACTTGTTTTTAGTTCAATTATCTTATTTTGCTAATGAAAGTAATATCGCGAATTGCGGTGTTCTTACACTCCAAAATATGAAACCAACAACCCAGAACAAGAAAATTTGAGAGCAACAAAAAAAAAGAAAAAAGACTCGTATGAGTTACAAAGACCGAAATCAAAAACTTCCACAGGACAATTTTCAGCTTCCTCATTCAATACAAACTGCATTAACTAGTTCAATTCGGAGCATCTATTGAGCTATCTTTTCAACATCAGAATCAGCCTAGTGGAGCACTGGGCAGTGTGGCATATCAAGGTGGACCGTGGACTATCATTTTGACTTTGTAATACAATTCTCAACCTCCTACGGAGCTTAAACATCTTAGTTTCTCATTAAACACCCAACAAAAATCTAATTTTACCTAAAAATTACCTAAAAATATTTGAACTGGATAATTGTGGAGTCTGAAGTGTATAGGAGAGCCAAACATGACAGCCTTGGAGTTGAGAAAGTTCCGAAACAGATGGCCCAAAGACTTACCTTTTTCTATGACATAATTGGCAATCCATCGGAATGCCTTTAATATACGTTACCTTCCAAATTTTGGCCATCACACCCAGGCCCTTGTGGAAGACTCTCCGTATGAACAGGTGGACTTTGGGAGCAATATTCATCTTTTTCTTTCCAATTTTTTTTTTTTTTTTTTTTTTTTTTTTTTTTTTTTTCTAGGTTAAAATTTTATACAAGGGAAATCAGAATTGTTCCCAAATCCCAGAGGAAGACTCTTTTTATTCTTGCATCTATTAAGGACGATTCTATCTTATCTTCTAACATTCAATACAACTCATCTTTTCGCAATTCTTCTCTCAATCTTTTCGTAACTTCTTCTCTCATTCAGTCAAAACCATGAGAATCCATCACCAGTGTCCTCTCTACTACTCACTCTTCCTTTTCTTGTTAGCTACTGCTATCCTGATATCTCCTTCTCATGGGTATTTAGGAAAATGCAATCCCAGTGACTACAAAGCTCTTATGAACATCAAGAAGTCTCTAAGCCCTTACGAGTTTTCTTGGGAGTTAAATTCATGGGTCCAAAATACAGACTGCTGCGACTGGCATGGAGTCATCTGTGATGACAAGTCCAACTGTGTAGCAGGACTCAGCATCTTAGGAGGTGAAATCTCTGGCCAAATTCCATCCTCAGTAGGTGATCTTCCTTACCTCGTATCTTTATCTTTCAGGAACATTAAAAACATCACTGGTTCAGTCCCGCAATCTATCACAAAGTTAAAGCATCTCATAAGGTTGGATCTTTCCTATTTGAGTCTGTCCGGGCCGGTTCCCAACTTTCTTAACCAACTCACTGCTCTCAATTTCCTCGATCTCTCGTACAATCAAATCTCTGGTTCCATCCCTCCCAATCTCTCAGACCTTAAACATATACGAACTATTCAACTCGATGGGAATGAACTCACGGGTTCAATCCCGGAGTTGTTCGGGAAATTCACTGGTACTGTACCTGAGCTTTACTTGTCTCGTAATAAACTCACTGGTCCGATTCCAAAATCGTTAGGAGCTTTGGGATATCGCGAGATTAACCTATCAAGAAACAAGCTTACGTGGGATGCGTCTATACTGTTTAATCCGAACCATAGTTCGACAACATTTATCGATTTGTCGAGGAACCAATTTGAGTTTGATTTCACAAATGTTAAGTTTCCAAAGGATTTAAATTGGTTGGATATATCACATAATAAAATCTTTGGCGGAATCCCTGAAGAAATCAAGGATTTGGAAAGTTTGGAAATGTTGAAGGTGGGTTACAACAGGCTATGTGGTAAAATACCAACAGGAGGGAATATGGAGCGTTTCAAAAGTACTTCGTTCTTTCATAATAAGTGTCTGTGACTCTGTGCGGGTCACCATTGACGAGCTGTAAGTGAATGGGATGAAGGTCTTGTACGTAGTATCTATCTCCTATCATGGATTGATCTTTGGATCCTTTATTTTTTGTCGGCCCATAGGACTCGTTATATTTTTCTGCCAAGGCGGGCCATAGTGCTAGGGATTTTTCACTTGAGTGATGATACACTCACAGACGCTGGACGGATGAGATGAATCTCAACATTTGGATGGGAGAAAGGTTTGTCGGGGTCCCATGCTCTATTACATGCGAGACCAAAATCGGATTAATTTCTCGGTCATTTAATCATTTCGGTTTATCATTACTAAGACCTTGAAGTCCATCTTGAGGGTCTACCTGTCCTATATAGATGACAAACTCTAATACTTCTTATCTTTAACGATCATCTTTTCACAAATTCTTCTCACAAATTCTGTCAAAATTCTCAAAAATTCTGTCAACAACCACCATGAGAATCCAACAATTTCTTGTTTACTACTCGCTATTTCTTTTCTGGTTAGCTACTACCACCCTGATATCACCTTCTCTTGGGGATTTAGGAAAATGCAATCCCAGTGACTACAAAGCTCTTATGAATATTAAGAAGTCTCTGAGCTCTTACGCGTTATCTTATCAGTTACCTTATTGGATTCTAAATACCGACTGTTGCGGCTGGGCTGGAGTCGGATGTGATGGCGATACGAACCATGTAAATGATCTCGGCATATTTCGTGGTGAAGTATCTGGCCAAATTCCATCCTCAGTATGTGGGGGGCGAAATATCGCACAGGACAAATACACAAACTTCGCTCTGGACAAAATAATCTTAAGCACTAAGACATAAACAACTGGAAGAATGATCACGTGAGAATAAGAAGGGAACACGAGTAGATAGTCTTGCGGCAAAGGAAACACGATCAGGAAAAGCGCGAGGAACTAAGCAACAGTGCGACAGACAAGGACAGCTTCCTAAAGCCTGGCGTATAAGACAAACTGAAACAGAATCAAACGACTGAGATCTTGCACGTGAACCATGGTTGTCTTCTATTAATAAATTTTCCTATATAAGGATTAAGAAATAAAAAAGAAGAGGGATGAGTGGAGAGAGGAATCAAGAGAGACAGGCTAAGAAACTGTTAAGAAAGAAACAAGCATCACTTTAGAACTTAATTTATGTTTTTGTATTCCTCCATTGTCGAGTGTACATCTTAGTTTGAATCCACTGTAAGAGTAAGGTATATCCAGTAAAGAAGAGTTTTGAAAGATCATATAAGTGTCAAAGTGGTGAATAATATCATTAATGTTTGGGTTGATCAATATGACTTAAGCTTTGTGTTATTATCATCATTGGGTGTAGTTGTGGGATTTTCCACAACTACATTTGGGCGCTAGAAACAGGGAGGATTCATCCTCGCCTGGTGATTGATAGCTTGAAATCGTCATTCCCCAAAGTTTCCTTGTATTTTCATTTCTTTCATCTTTTTTGTCCACCAAGAAATCGTGGTAAACACATCCTTTTCTCTTTACCATAATCAAGAAGCTTTCTTCTTAGAAAGTTACCTATCTCCCAAAGTTTCAAGAACACATTGATAAAGATCTCTCTCGAGATACCTGATAGACGCATTTATGTGTCTATTTTCATCTCTATTGTATATATTGTTAGTACCCATTTTTGTACTAATTTTGTTATTTTATCCCTTTGTAGGTGTTTTTGGAG